>CABFVX010000378.1:239013-260292 GCA_902151425.1 Timema shepardi
GGGGGGGGGGGGGGGGGAGAGAAGTATGAGGGGCGTTTCTTTCACAAAAAAAAGAAGAAGAAGACGTTATATAGTCCTGGCAGGGATGACCGTGTGTAGGAAACGATCTCCTCGGAAACCATCCACTAATGGGGCAACATTCGGACATATATATATATAGTTCACTCCCCCCAACCACCCCCCTTTCTCCCTCGCAACCGTACGTAGACTATATAAGAGGTGTGTTTGCTCCTTTATAGCGATCCCTAGGGGGGAATGGAAGCAGTAGGAAAGAAAAGAGTGGCACCGAATGTCCGTGATCACTTGCCTGGAATACGAGGAACGTGTTTTCAATTTCGTACCCCACCATCACCCTCCTCCCCATATTTTTCTACTGATATCTTTGTCAGGAAACACCGACCATCGTTTGAACATCCATAAACAGTTTCTTTAAGCGTCAAGATTTTTCCGACTATAGCTATGAGCTTGTAATTTTATTTTAATTATAGTTACTTTTTACTATATTAAAAGGAGGGTGGTGTTGTTCTCATGTTTCCTAAAGTTTAATATCAATTAAAAACGCAATGACATCAGCCCACGATCAAGCCATACCGAATGAGAGGCTGCTCTCTTTTGGTGAATATAGTGTAAACTTAGGTGAATAGAGGTTGTCATGTTGTCAGCACAATGAACCCACCAGCCGTTAATCTCAGTTTTCTAGACTGGGGACGCTAATATTTACATTTTTTTCATTCAAATAGCTCCTCATCAGTCCTCAACGAGAATTGACCTCGTTCTTGACCTAATGCTCCACAAAATACATGGAAGAACCGGGGATAGAATCCGGGACCTCTGGGATCTCAATCCAGGAACTCTGACCCCTACACCACAGAGACTGTCAATTACAATATTCAAACCAATTCTTATTTAAGTCTCCCCCCCTCCCCTTGTTCACACTCGATATTATTCAACAAAGATTTACTACTTATCAAAACACTAAACATTAATGATAAAAACTATTTCTACTAAAGCATATGTAGTAGTTATAATAAATGACTTTGCATTTAAACTCGCCTAGTAATAATAATAATAATAATAATAATAATAATAATAATAATAATATAGTAATTATTGTTTAACATCGTTGGAGAGCTAATTTTTTCATACGTAAACTACGTCTCAATCCTGAATATCTACATATTTTCAATAATGAATAATTTATAAATTATTTATAGGACAATTTACTCGAATTTTCATGAGAGAGTGAGGAAACAATTAGGAAAAATAACTTATTGCACCTAAGCGGGATTCATACCCCAACCTACCCAACACTGGAAAAACATAACAATTTAGACTGACACTGCTCATAAAAATACAATTTATACATCAAAGTATATCATTAAAATTTTCATGAAATTATTGATGATAAATTTATATTCTAACATGGATTGATTTTGACATAACATCAATTTGTTGATACAGTTTAAGACGTGTTGTCTTAGTAACATTTTATTTAATTGGAACATATTGTTTTAAAATGAAGCTTGTAGGTCCTTTATATCTTAAAATTAAAAACTGATTTTTGTAAAGTTTTCAATACTGCTTTCTTTGGTTCGGAAATCTTAATGGCATGAGCATAAATAAATGTACGGTTGTAATTAATTATAAAAAACTATAAAAGAGTTGTGTAATAAATATTTACGTCATGAACAAACGCAGCTATATATTCAAATGAATCGGTGAAAAAGCAAAGCCAGCAACACATCTATATTAACAATTTCTCCGAGAAAATTAGAAGTACTTGGGCAAAAAGTAGCAAGCTAACTTCTTGAGTTAATTAGTCTGATAAATTTATAGCTGCAATATTCTTAGCTACTATTTCCACATTTACTTTTCCCCTGTAATAAAAAAAATACTTAAAAAAATTTCTCTACGAGGGCAAGTCCTTGAGTTCTTCTTATACAATAATAATTTTCAAATGGCAAAACAGTGGAAATTGAAGTCGGAGAACCAGTCAGTAATTTCTTCTCGTTTTGTTCCCCTCGACTTCTTACTTTTCCAAGAAAATTTAATTTGCTTAATCGGAGTGCTGAAGAAGTTTTGAAGGTGGGACGGAGGGAGGCAGTAAGATTTTCAATGAGTGGTGAGATTGGGGAGGGGGCAACATTAGAGCAATAATAATAATAATAACACGAAACAATTTAAACAAATAATTTATGAACGTGAGAAAACAGAATTTATTAATTAGACATTAATATGAAATTATGTTGTTATTTTATTTTAAATGGCTTTAAAAAAAATTGTATTGTTATTTTACTGGAAATCTACTTTCTTATATCATTTGCATGGATTAAATAAAAAGCAGAAAAATAAACTTTCAAAATTTTATCCAAATAATTTTGACCATCAAATCAAATTTTAATAATATAAAGATACTAGTTGGTTTATTTAATGTTTAAAACCCAAAACTATTTTATAGGTTAAGACTTAGATATTGTTATTTAAACTATTTTAATGAATTAACTACGGGGAAATATTATTAATAAAAAAATAAGGAATTGTCACTATGGTACAGATATATAATGAGTACTTAAAATAAACGATTCAATCTAATTAGTATGAATATGGAAGATATCTTGAATTAAATGTATGTCAAGGAGAAACTAAGAACTCATGTGTTTACTTACCCATTCTCCAATTTACTTAGCCAATAAGCAATCAAGTACGAGAGTTTTATAATAAATAAGGTAACAAAATAAATATACTCACATGAGAGTTATTATTTGAAACACCCCCATACAATCCAAATCAACCCTCCTATTTGGATCAAACAAGAAGTTATACAATTATTGAAAAAATAAAATATTATTTAAAGCCTCTAAAGTGTCTTAAAATAATAATAGCAATACAACGTTTATCGATTTATGATCTCAACTAAAATAAAGAAACACACAAAAACACGTTTTATTAGGTTAGTTTTTTAAATTATATATATCTTCCATTTTACTGTACACGTCTTGTTTATGAAAAGCTTTGTTTGGCAAGACTAACTTTTATTTAAGCTTTATTTTAACATTGAACACTTTTTTTTTTAATATTAATTATTTTGAACCTCGGCCAGCTAAACTTCGATGCTATTGAGTTTCAAAGTATTACGTATCCTGACACAAACATGCTGCATGCTTTCTGAGATGAGAAAGAAATGAACCCCTTCTTTAGATTCTGGATTGTCTTTACGACACTGAACTCCACACTTTTCAACTGGAATGGCCCCATAAGCCAGGATACCATTGAAAAAAAAACGAACATTCAGAAAAGTTAAACAATAACACAAAGTTATTCTCTCTTCTCTTTTAAGTTTGGCATCTTCTAGAAATGATACATTGGAATGTTGTCAAATATAGTTTTAACAGCTTTTTTCTATTCTTATTTCTTATTCATTTTCTCTCTTCTCAATGAATTTTATTTTTATGTTCTTACTTTTCATTTATACAATTTGAAAACATTAAAAATTATATCACAGTAATTTCATAGACCTAAGGCTCATACATTATTGTTAAACCCACCTCGGTGACCATATGGTCCAAGATGCTAATCTAGCAATAGAATAGATTCCCGAAGATGGGGTTCGATCCCGGTTGGGTGTACTGAAGGTGGTTTTTCCTAACGTAAATATGGGTACATTTAATCTAAATTCAAAACTCCTAATCCCTAACACACTAGTGTAATTACCACATGGGCGTATAGCCCAAATGGGTTGCAGGTCACGGTGCTAAAAAAAATTGTAAAACGTACTGGGTTTGATTCTGATGTGGAAGCTTCACTGTACCCTTCATTTATCCTGTAAGGTACTCCGCTGTGTCTGTACATTAACTGACGTAGTCATTTTAAAAGATTTTAGACACAGACACTATTGACAGTAATTTGTGCTTAAGGTAAACGAACAAAAGTTTTTAATAAAATGTGAATGACTATACACAATTGTTACGATTAATGTATTTGTTCATTATATTATAGATACTAAACACAATCTGACCTCTTACCTCAGTCGGTAGCGTGTTGGCCTGGTGCCAACTTTCTGCCGTGTTCGATTCCCCGCATGTCCGAAACATTTATCATTTGTAAAATGTGGGTTTCCCCGTCCATAGTGAAGAATTAAAATCTGGGGGTTGATTGTTATGACTGTTATATATTTAGGTCAGTTTATATGTCGTGTGCAGATATAATCAGTCGGTTCAGAAAATGCAAGTTAAATACCTCTTATAATCCTGAGATATTAATTAAAAAAATTATTAACATGTACACGACTTACAAATCAACTCTACATTGAAAAACACAGATAATACAATCCAGGTTTCGTGGGAAAGTCCTTATCTTATATCTATAAAAAGTTAGTAGATCAACTTTTACGTATTCATAAGTTAAGTCATGTGATCCGTAGCTGTCACATTATTGATACCCTAAAGTAACAGTAATATAACAGTAAAATGTGAACCATGTTTAAAGGGGGAGAAATATATTTTCTAAAAGACTTTTCCTACGAAAATTGGAGTGTATCAAGAATTTGGATCTGGAACAACAGCCGGTGCCACATTGTTTGTACTAGGCCTATCTACTTACACTAAGCAAAGGCCAGAATGTTTACGGAGAGAGCTTAACCGACCAGGAATATAGTTCCAATCATACCCTCACCAAAAGCCAAGCATATCAAAAGAGTAACGCATAAGACTAACGCGACCACCGATGCAAGTTATTTTAGTTTAATCTAAGGACAAATATACCAGCTTCATAATCAATTTTTCATTTCTTAAAAAATTGCAAATACGTTCCAAATTGATAAATGCTTTTTCATAACATTCATTTCTGATGTCTAAAGTAAAAACATAGGTTATAGACAACTTAGAGTTTGTTTGGGGAATCTGTCATATCTATATAACTCAAGAAAGGTGAGTTTTAGGAGGTTTATCAGCTCGTAATAAGGCATAGGTCACACTAGGCTGGCTGGTAGGAGCCGTCCAGAGGCGTAGTGTGAACTAGAAGTTGCGGCTGCCATCACCAGCTGGTGAGTGATTTACCATTGGTTTTGTAGTAGTGCATTTTCAACTTTAGCAGCCATCCAGAGGAGTAGTTTGAGCTAGAAGTTGCGGCTGCCATCACCAGCTGGTGAGTAATTTACAATTGGTTTTGTAGTGGTGCATTTTCAACTTTAGACAGCCCTCCAGAGGCGTAGTGTGAGCTAGAAGTTGCGGCTGCCATCACCAGCTGGTGAGTGATTTACCATTGGTTTTGTAGTAGTGCATGTTCAACTTTAGCAGCCACCAGTCCGTTACGTCAATCACTCATCGCTGCTAACAGCGAATCACCAGCCAATCTGAACTCTATCTGTTGGTTGAACGCAGCAGACTGTTTCAACTCCACGTGTTTGATACTACGTTCTCGTCTCATTGTGTCGTGCTTGCCATGTATACTGTTTTGCGATGACGTAAATAAAGTGGTCTGAGGGTCTGATTATAAGGTCTTTAAATATATATCAAAAATGCAAGTGCTTGCGGGACGCTTCATCCAGTGAGTACGTCAAAAAGGACCAAAAAAAGGTCACACTATGGACCTAAGAAGACATTTTGTACACCACAGGACTCTATGAACTTTGTTCTACTGTGGGCCTTGTGCGGTATCCCTATGGCTTCTTTGGTACTGACTGACAGCTCACAGCTGACAGCTGACGGATTTTAAAAGCTACCAGATGAAATTATGTATCCCTATGCCAAACTATATGATCTGCAAAAACATGTGTTTAGCAGCTGTCACTTCTGACAGTCAACATTTAGGTATATACCTAAATGTAGACTATCAGAAGTTATCTGTGAGCTGTCAGTCAGCACCAAAAAAAGCCAAGGGGCTACTGTAGCTACCATTCACTGGTAGTACCAGTTATGAGTATACAAATATGATCCCCCAGCAGCCGATGTCTGTTGTTGTTGTTACCGACCAGTAGCAAGCATCGGCTGGTAAACCAGAGACGGAAAATGTCACACCAAGTGCACCTGTTATTAATCAACCCCACGGCCTTCCGGATTATTAAAAATATGTTTTAACACGCTGTCTGGAGTCAAAACTACTGACACCCACATAAGTAGTAACGTGTACTAAACATCAAGCTCATTTGATATGATTTGCCATTCCCGAGAAGGACAAGGTTCAAATCCCCGCAAAATTAACAAAGTGTTGATTTCCTTCGTAAATTGTTTTCCCCTATCCCACTCGCAAATATGATTACATTAACTATCAAATTATACCTTCTCATTACTATCCTATAGGAAAAATTAATATATATATGAGTTTATGAGATTCTATGGTGGAAACCGAAGTCGTTATGTGTTCAGAAACTAAACAACTTTTATCCTTAATAATAATAATTATTATATTTGTTTGAATAGCTTACAATAGATACTCTAAGAGAGGTAGAGGGTTGAAAAAAATGTATCAACCTTCATATGAGTAGAGGAATATAAAAAGGATCATCTCAAATATAAATCCTACAGGAACTTGAGCACCCTTCTTCCGAGTCAAGTCCACGCCAATAGTTGTACTTACATTCTATTATCGTTTTTAATATTATATTATATATCATTAACCTTGGACTGTAAAATAAATGCGTGGTCAGTAGGTCCAAGAAACTAGATTGTAAGCACAATAATTTACTTCTAATTTATAATTCGGGTTTCGAATCCTTTTCGGACATAGTGAGGATTGTTATTTTTACACAATAAATGTACTGTAATTCTCGCACCATGAAAAAAGCTTTATATTTGGCTAATTATAACACGTGTGTTCCATCATATTGTTTTTTTTTAGCAACGCGTTTCACTACCAGTTTAGGGTATACACTTATGTATTAATCACACTACTGATTTTAGGGATGAGGAAAGTTATAATTGAAATAAGTGTAGCCGCATTTGCGTGTAGAGAAAGTGGGAAAACCATTCAGGAAAAACTGCCCTCAGTACACCCAACCGAGATTCTAACCTTCATCAGCAGTCTGGTCTACTACGAAAGTAACGCCTTAGACCATCCGACCAACGAAATGGGTAACACCTAAGTTCTATTGGTAAAGGTGACCTGGTGATCTAGGGGTAAGGTGTCAGACTTCTGTGCTGGCGGCCGGGGTTCAATCCTCGGTCCCGGCACAGATTTATCTGATTTCCAAACCTTTCCTTCACCTCTGACAATACATCTTGTGAATGTGGGGAATGCCAGGCCTCCACCGTGGTTCGGATCCCACGTTAAACTGTAGGTCCTCCATTTCATCTCACAATCACCCTACCATTACACATTAGCGTAATTGCGTACAACCCGAACGGGTAGTAAGGCATGGTGCTAATAATAATAATTTATTGGTAAACGCGTTTACCTACTCAGTAAATGGTACAGGGTTTTATTCTTGGCATATGTGGAAACTACCATTTGTGTAATAGAGGCTTCCCACTTCGCAGTGAACAACCGGATACTGTCAGTATCACTAAATTCATAAAGTGCACGTTATATACTTTCTCCACCCCTCCACTTGTACCCAAACAAAACAATACTTGTTTTGAATGTACACATTTAAAAACAATATTGTTGGAGGTATCAGGACACAAATCGATATAAATAAACTAAAAGTAAATGGTACAGTACAAAGTAAAGAGTATCCAATAAGCGCTTTCTCCTCTCCTCTCTTACCCCCTCGCAGTGGGCGGCATTTCACTGGCTGGTGGTTGTGCTGTTGACCTGATTAGATGGGGCTTGTTTCAACGCATTACCTGCTCTATTTGGATTTAAATTCGATTCGTGGAGCATCCATGTCAATACATGTTTATTGACATTCCCTCTCCTCCCACCCACCTCACCCCCTGCAGAGCGTTTACGTGGCTGGGATGTGATCAGTACCTGGCTGATGACGTAAGCACTACAGGGTGGACGAAAACAGTCGCCTCCACTCTTTATAACAGTGTGAGTCTTAGTTTAATTACTATATTGTATGTGTCTGTACGGGATATCAGCATATTATATACTACTAGCATGAAATATCCGGGAGAGATATTATATGGTTAAAGGGTTAGAAAGGTCAAAAGGGTAAATATCTAATTTAATTATTATTATTATTATTATAATTATTATTATTAGCACCGCGTCTTACTACCCGTTCGGGTTATACGCATCTAATTTAATTAAATGTATGTTTTAAAAAAAGTGTAAGTTAAAAGGGAAATAAATGGTACGGAACTCCACACGGACTTTCTCACTCTATTGTTTAAAAATGGATATATTTACTCAAAACTCATATTATATTTTGTGAAACGAAATAATATACACTAGCAAACCCAACCATAAATTGCACTATATTTATGTAAAACATTATTTGAGTCCTAGGTCTAAAGCTCACAAAATTGTATTAATATATTTTCCAATATCTCAAAAACTGTTGTTTTTATAAAAATATATTTCGTATAAAAGTTTTTTTATTTTTAATAGTAATAACATTTTTCAATGAAAAGTTATTTAGTATCTCAAATAGTTGCATAGATACGGAAGTTTCTGCTTCTGTAAAGTATTCTAAAATTCATTTTCATAGGAAAATGGAAATAGCCAGTTTATTAATAATCTTAATCAACGCCTAGATACGAGTTTTAATTAAAATCGTTAGAGCCGATTTTGAGAAAATCTATTTTTTCTCTTTTCGCATTTTATTAAACTACTCTTAATTTTAAGTTTAAACATACACAGACAGACGAGACGGCATTGCAAAGCCAATTTTTTAAGGTTTAGGGGTCATGAGACGTTGACAACCATCAACATGCCAGGTCAATTTTTTTACGGTCGCAATACTTCACCTTTTGTGTTTGAATAATTTAAATATATATATGGTTTTGTAAAAATAGTTTTCAAATAAAATATTTTTATTATAAATAGACCTACATATTTGTGATGATAAGTAATTTTGTCTTTCAAATAGTTTAGAAGATATTAATAAAAAAAGATAATTTAATCATCACACCGGAGCCCTCAAGTCATTTTGCCAAAATATTGAGAGTGACCATTTTGTTTAGAATATTTATAAATGTTTAGAAATGAAATTTAATCAAAATTGTTAGAGCCAATTTTGAGAAAATTGACTTTTTCTCTTTTTCCCCCCTCAGTAATCTACCCTTAATTTAAGGGTTAGATATCCAATTCCAAAAACACCTGGGGGCAACTCTATGAAAAACCAAGTTTGAACCCAATTGGTATAATAGTTTAGGCTCTATTTGGAGGTACAGACAAACAGACCGACGGAAATTCAAAAAACAGTTTTTCATATTTGGGGGGTTGAGATTCATCAAAATCTCGAGTTCAATTTTTTTGACGATCACAATACTTTCTATATCTGTAAGATAGCGAGAAAGTAAAATGAATTAAAAGGATAAAGAGGGTAAAAAGTAGCGCTAAATAATTGTAAAATGACAAAAAGTGAAAACCACACACAAAATTAGTGTTCTATAATAGCTGTATCAATTTCAAACTATTCCATTTACAGGGATTAAATTTTGAAATTCTATGTTCAGACGGCTCTCCGGGCAAGTCTATTGACTTACCTGTAAAACTACTATTTCATATAACAACAAAAGGTTTTTTTTATGTTGGTGTTAGGAATCGTACGGGAACCTCCTTTCTTCATTTATTGCTTCTTCATTTTTAAATTTAAAGATCAGACTTCAATGGCCGTTCGGGGTGGTTCTTATATCCACCTAGCGAATTTTAATATTCTACCACATTAAAAAGTAATTCATTATTCTATTTTTGGAGATTTTGAAAATCCTAATTCCACTCTACTCTCCCCCAACCACCCCCTCCAGTCACCACCCACATCCCTTTCTCAACAGTAAATATTCCGATTATATTTTGTTATTAGTGTAATCACACTACAATCCTGGCAAATTAAAATTTTCTACCTCATCCAAAATTAATTTTTTTTAGCTGGTCCTCCTCCCCCTCCTTTATTTTCTCTATTTAAAATCCTAAATATTTTATGGCTATTTGTAGTGTTATTTATACCTTCTCGTAGAACTTAAGTTCTATATGACATGGAAAATGAGGGATTTCTTTTAATTTTGAAAACTATCAAACCCCCTACTACTGATAAATTTCAAGTTTTGAGATTAATTAGGTTAACTGGAGTTTTCCTTCTACCTGTCTGCCAAATTTAAATTTACCACCACACATAAAAGTGTGTATTTCTGTTAGCCCCCTCCCCCCTCGTCCCACTGTTTTCCAAAGTCTCAATTAAAAATTTAACATTTTTAGTCCTTAATATTTATTTAGAGGGATTATTCTATCTACCTGCCGAGTTTCAATTTTCTACCACACTGTGAAATAGCTGTTTGCTATTAGTTTTTGAAATTCTGAACATCCTCTCTACTCGTTTTCTCAAATTCACTCTAAGAATTTCAAATTTTAGAATTAATGGGTTATTGGGAGTTTTAATTTTCAAAAGTGTTTTTTTCGATTATAAACCCCCCCTCACTAAGGAAAAATACCAACTTTTAACCAGAGGAAATTTCTTTGGATATATTTAAAAGAGAAATCTTAAAGACTGTAATAACGATGAACTTATATTTTAAATATTCACATCTTCACTATAGAGGTTCTAAGTAAAGTAAGTAGAGAATTTATTTTGGAAAATGTTTCAAGACACTATAGAGGTTCTAGAATCTAGCAGAATGATTAATAAAATGTGTAGTAGAAAAGAAGGCTGGTTTTTATAACGTTGATGAACGAAAAATAATTTGTATTTAGAAGTTTAGAAAAATAAATCTAGAAGGAGTAATAAATTGGTTCACCGTTATATCTTTAGTTAAACCAAAATAAAAATAAAATGATTTCATGTAGCAATTGAAAATTATTACTACACACACACACACACACACACACACATACAAACAAACAAAATGTAAAAATAAAAAATACTCCATTCATGGTAGGAATTACTCTCTGAAAGGTCTTTTTTCCTACCAATATCCTAATATATAATAGATTTCTGGTAGGAAAAAAGGCCTTTCAGAAAACAATTCCTACGGTGAATGGACTTTATATTAACTAGAATCCATCTGTCTCAATTAATATTAATTGCAATTTTATTGTTTATTATTTACATATTTTTTATGATTCAAAAGTATGTTCTGAAAAAAAAATATTTGTGAATAACCCTGAAGTGTAGTGAGACGTGGTGCCAAAAAAACTATCAACAAAACTCAAAATCATCAGAAAATGATTATATGTACAATGCAAATTGTTTCTAGAATAAGTATTGCGGCTCATAGCCCTTTTAACAGGAAAGGGGGTTGAAATCCCTTTGAAGGATAGTAGGGGCTGGAGAGAAGGGTTTGAGAGAGGAATTGTTGTATTCTCGTTAATCAGAGCCAGCCGGTCAAAATGTAACTGTTAACAAGTGATGGTCAGCCTCATCAATCAAATTTGACTATGGCGCACAGAGAGGCTCAGACAGGAGAAGGGGGATACGAGGGTGGGATTGTGTGGAGAGGAGTGGTGGGGGGAGAAAAAGGACAGCTTGTTTCACACCATGGGGGGCCCCTCCAATTGTTTCGAACAGTCAGGGGGGTGACTTCAATCACATGGTTGCTTTCATCTGGTTACAGAGTTACAGGTGTAACCTATGCGTTGAAGGTGATACTGCTTAGAAATTGAGGCGTTATCGTATTACGAAGGTCAAACTGGTTAGAGTCGTCAAACAAGAGCGTTGAACGAATCATGATTGATGAATACTAACTTATATGTATAATACAATGCTTTGATTACCATACGAGTACGTAAGATTAGGAAAATTCATATATAGGTAGCCTTAAAGGATCAAGGTCAGGCCTGAAGAACTTTTTTTTTTTAAGTATGAGTCCAATTTGTCGATAAATTTCGTAGAAATTATTTCACGTCTTCATATAAATCTTAAGCGGTAAAAGGTAATATAAGGAGTCGGTCATCGTCAATATTAATTAATATTTATGATTATTGGAGTTCTAAAATTATTATATAGATTGTTTATTTCTATTTATTTTGCATCGCGTCTTACTAACCGTTCGGGTTATACGCTTAAATAATAAATATATTAATGGGCTAGGAATCGGGAAGGTTGAATTTAGAGGAAACTAACCCGCATTTTCGTGGAGGTAGAGTGGAAAACAATTTAGTAAAAACCACCCCCTGTTCACCCGACCAAGATTCGAACCTCAATCGCCTCGTCCTCTGCAGTCTAGCTCAACACGAAACAAGTATGTTAGCTAACTACGCCCCAGGGCAGGTTATTATATAGATGTAAGCCATTATCTTTGCATGCATGGCCCGCTTCAATGGCCAGATGGTCTAACTCTATCAGGCATCACACCCTTTTTATCCTGGCCCATTGATGATGGGGAGATCTGGGTTTGAATCCTGGTTGGATCTATTGAAGATGGTTTTCCCTAAATGGTTTTTTACTCTCCTTTCTCAAAAATTTGGGTATATTACCTATAAAATGCTTCTTTCCTCATCCATGTACTGAGGGCAGTGTTCCTAAATGGTTTTCCACACTACCTCTACGTAAATGCGGGTACACTTCCCCTAAATTTAACCTTCTTCATCCCTATATCAATAGCGTAACTGGTTCATAATATGAATATAGCCTTAACAGGTAGTAAGAAGTGATGATAAAAAAAATACTTCTTACTGTGGTACAAGTTTGAAATTGGTCAGGCAGATATAAGAATCACCCCAAACACTTTTGAATAAATTTTAATTTAAAAATTAATTATTGGAAAAGAGGGAAAGTTGTCCTCGACAAAGATCTTCTAAGCTAATAGTATAAAATATTTTCAGAATGGTAAAAAATGTAAATATTAAAATATATGTAAAGGGACAACCTTAAGAACCAATAAGAGTATGAGCATGTATGCTCTTTGTTAAACTGTTATTCTCTTACTTGTAATATGTTTTGTAACAATGTAGCCTATAACAGATGGCTTATAGTCAGTGTTGCCAACGACCATGAAAGTATTGTAACTATATTAGTACCATAAAGTCATTAGATTGTCGCTAAACGAAAAGTTAAAAGTCGTCAGATTTGTCGCCAAACCAAAAACGCATGGAGTAATATGAAATTAATGTAAGATACATCAGTGGACATAGATGATCACCGGATCCGATACGACGCCATTGTAATTTGTGAATGACGTAGATAGTTTGGAGCTCTTTTGTAGACCGGAGCAATGCATCGCATTGCGGTAGCTCAAAAATAAAAATTCCACAGCATTAAAAATGAAATAATGAACATGAACTTGACAGAAAATTAAGGAAAGTCGTCAGTCGCCAGATTAGCGGCAGAAGCTAAAAAGTTAAAATTAGCCGTTTCAGACCCATAAAAGTCTCTAGATCAAGCGACAAAGTTACTAAATTGGAAACACTGGTTTTTACATAACTTAACAGTTAACATATTGTTTTTAGGAAAATATTGCGTTCATTTGTGAACTAAGTTTAAAAGGCTGTGATTAATGTTTAGTTTCAAAGATGCTAGCAAAGTTGTGGGCAAATTCTAGTCGGAAATAAAACTTTTACCTCCGTCATATTAATTGTACCCGTTTACATCTACTTAGTTCCAGTAGCGTTTAGCTAGTTTTATCCTTTAAAAAATAAATGAATAAGTGGACTTTATGAAAGCCCTAAAATTGTTTCAAATGAGTTTTTAAAATAAAATAAAACAGTTCCGTTATGTTCCGTCAACAAATAAAACACTGATTAAAAGTAAAAGTTTGGTTCCTCACTTTCCCTCTAATTAAAGCTGACTAAAGTTTACCTTAACTTTCTGGTGAGATTGTTGGTCCTTAGGCTGGGCTGTGGCGTTGTTGTTAGCCCTCTTGCGATCAACCCCTAAACCCACGTCCTCTTTCCTCTTTTACCAACCCTCGTAAACCCCACAAAACATAGCTCAGCTCATCCTGCGTGTCATACCAATTAAACGTAACCCTGAAATATTCCTTGTTTGTTGTTCGAATTAAACCACACCCTAAAGTTATTGTGCATCTTTATTTCGTTTTTTTTTTAATATTTATATTTTATTTCACCCCTACGGTCGCTTTTTTAAGGGGAAGGGAAAGAAGAGAAGAACACATACGAGCTAGTTTTTTTTGTTGCAACTTTTCATAGAAGAATAATGGCCAGAAAGTTGGATTTATTCCAATAGAAACAATTTTCCATTTTTGTTAGAGGTACAGATTCATACATTAATTGGAGTCTTAATATTTTACAAAATGCTAACAACTCTTTCAAACAATTCACACTACATGTTTGAAGCTCTTTTCAAACCTAACAGTAATTTTATTAAATTAAAAGTTGTCTGCTTCTTTTCGACTAAAGGAAGTTTAACATATTTAGGGATTAGAATATCTATAAATTGTAAATGGCTCCTCTGTAAACTAGGGGTCAGGTTTCCTGGCTACAAATTTAGAGATTCCAGTTTCGATTCTCGGCGCTTTCAGATTTTCTGTGAGGCAGTAGGTCGGAATTAGTTCAACTCAGCCCCGTGAGAACAAGTGAGGAGATACTTGAATAAAGAATAATTATTATTATTACTATTAGCACCGCCTCTTACTAACGGTTCGGGTTGTACGATATTTAATAAAGAAGTAGCAGCTTCAGTCTAGAGAAGTGAGATTAATGGCCGGAGGGCTCATTGTGTGGATCAAATGACATCCTCTATCCACAAAATTTGGCACTATATTCTCCAACAGATGGTGGCAGCTTAGTTATTATAGTTATATTGTGGTCTGACTCAATGGAAATACTTTTACTCGGAAAATATTTTTAAAAATCCTTTAATCTACTAAAAGCTGTTGATGCAAGTATACAAATTTTATTTATAAATTGAGTTCAGTAAGATGCATCAAATATTGTATAAATAGTGAGGTTTATTATTAAAAATAAGTTAATTTGCGTTCTAATTTTCCTTTTACTTCATTAAATTGCTGGCCAAAAACCGAGATTTCTAACATGGGAGAAGCACTGATAAATACATAAGAACCCATGGCTTATAAAATAATTAATACATTAATTTAGTGTAAAAGAGATTACAAAAAAAAATAGCCACTAAATAATACTAGAGAAATAAAACAAGATCATAAATACTTCAATAATTTCAATTTCAATTTCCTTTATTATAATTCTGGCCAAAATTCGTAAGACCTATTACAGGCCAGCACTGAAAAGTACACAAGTACCTTACAAATACATTTATTTACACGAGAAAATAAGATAAAAATGGCTAAATAACGCAATATAATGATGAATAGTTACAAAAAAAAAGTAATTAATAATGATAATAAAAAATAGCAATAACAACAAATAACTAAAGCGTGGTTAAAAGCAATAACAATATGTAAAAAATAAATCAGAATAACGTAAATTTAAATATTATAGGCAGAACTTCTACAAGATAAATTAATAATATGGGATTTCCTTAAATAACTCTCTGAGTTTATTTTTCCTTTTATGATAGAGGTCGAATTCGACAAATCTAGAATCGGCGCTATGGATACAATGACCTATAGGGCTCATCTTATGAGAGCTATCGAGAAAAAATAATTTTGGATTACGAGAAGCCCGAAAAAGGGATACGAACGCCTACACAATCAAGAGCAAATTTGCAATAAATGTTTCCATTGAAAATATTAAAAACAAAAAGGGCATCACAATCAATTCCACACAAGAAGAAAGTTTGGAGCACTAAGAGGTTTTGAGTTCTGTCATTATCATAGTAAATCCGGTTACTAAAGAATTTATCATAGCACGCAGCGACAAATTCTCTTTGAACGTTTTCCAACCTAAGAGAGTCAGTTAAGTTAATGGAATTCCAAGCAACAGTAGCGTATTCTAACTTATATATAACCAGGGCGTAGTACAGGCATAAAAAAAGGAAACTTTCTTAAATGATGAAGTAATAAATTTAATAAGTGCAAGTAATTTCAATAACTGGGAAATTACATGGTCAACATGATAGTGGAAAAAAGTTTGTTATCAAGGAGAACACAAAGATCATTAATATAAAGGGAGCGAACTATGTTTTCATTGTCCAATTTATAAGTAAAAAAGAAAGTATTAGTTTTCCTAGTAAAATATATATATTTGGTCTTAGATTTATTAATAGACATTCCATTTTCAAAATACCATTGTAGAATAACATTTACATCATTTTGTAACTCTATACAATCTGCAATAGATTTGGTGTTTTAAAATAATTTTACATCATCAGCAAAGAGTAAATAACTAGATGAGTTCAAATATTTACCAATGTCATCAATAAACACATTAAAGAGTAGAGGACCTAAATTAGAACCCTGTGGTATGCCACAGGGGGCTAAAAATGTATTTGAGGTGTGTGAATTAATTTTAATAGGAATGATCTTTCATGTGATTTACTATCCAAAATTACCAAGTTTAGAGAGAATAATACTATGCTGACATAAGTCAAATGCCTTACTTTGGTCAAAATAAATAGCATCAACCTAACCTTGGGCAGAGACTTGAGCGGCAACATGCCCAAGAAATCCTACTAAATTAGTGACAGTAGACTTATTTTTTATAAAGCCATGTTGATTATATGAAAGTTTATTTTTAAGGTGATGTAAAGTATGCTCATGTATGATTTTCTCAAATACTTTGGAGAAAGTGTTTAAAAGGGAAATTGGTTTATAATTACAAGTATTTGTTTTTGTTCTTTTTTGTTAATAGTTATGACAAAAAGATTGTTTCCATGTAAGAGGAAAAGTTTCATTTGACAGGCTAATGTAAAAGATATAGGCTAACAAAGGGCTAAGAATGCTGAAGCAGCCTTTAAAAATAAAACTTGGAATTCCATCTGTCCCAGCACATGTAAATGAACTCATTTTTTTTATAGCACTACAAACATCCAAGGTTGTAATGTGGCATGCATACAAGGGCGCGCTCGTTTCAATAACGGGGCAGGGTAAGACAGGAAGGGCTGAATTAAAAACGGAACGAAAGTAGCTCCCAAACTCATTTACAATTAATACAGGATCCGCGATAATCCTGCCATTAATTTCTAGGTTACACGGGGGGGTAGGGGAGGGGGACTTTATTCATACGATTGTTTTTAACAAAGTTCCAAAATTCCTTGGGTTTGCATTTAATACTATTTTCTATTGAGTTCATCCAATTGGCTCTGTCTATAATCAAAGTAGTTTTAACTAATTTACGAAAGTGAGAAAAATGTGAATAGAATATACCATTATTTTTTAATTTAAACTTTTTGAAAAAAAGAAATCCCCCTAATATAGTATTTATGAGTAGAAGAAAACCAATTCGGATATTTGGATGCATTAAGAATGGTAATTTGAGGAATATGCGTTTAGACTTTCCTTTGGACTAAATTGGAAAAACTATCTACAGCCAAATTAACACCCGTAGTAGAATAAACTAAAGACCAATCAGCAGTGGCCAGATTATTGTAATGATTAAGGTAATCACCAAGTACATAATCAATATTTGTAGTGGGTGTGTCATTAATTTTAGTATAAATAGGTACATCAAGTGAAATCAACATGAGCTGATGATCTGAATCAATATTCACTAGTGATTGAAAGCCATGAGTTACTAAAGGGTGGTGAAAATTATCAAAAATAAGATCAAGGAGGTTAGTGTCATTATCAGCTTAATTAAGTTGTTCTAATCCTATTACGTTGGTCGAAGCAAGAAGTTGAGTAGCTTTTAATTTAATGTAGAAATGCGAGATTCTTTGAGCATGATGATATTTCTAGTCAATTTTGGGGCAGTTAAAATCACCTTATAGTAGTTTTCGATAGGGATAGTTAGCCAAAGCACCTTCAAGAAATATATAAATGCCTCGACTGTTATTTGGGGAGCAGGATATATATTCCCAATTAACAGTTTTTGGCTATCATATGTTGGGATTACAATCCAAACACAGTCCATATTATTCTCAAGGTCAGTTCTCCTGGTCACACCAGAAGTAGAATCAATTACAGAAATGAGAACTCCACCACCTCTTGAGATGGTTACGAGTGGGGTTCGAATTTAATACTCTTGAGAGCCAAGGTCAGATGCAACAGCAGCCTTTATAGGGGCAGACATACAGGAGGACTCCTCACAGATTATCTGCCCAGGCAGCAACTTCCCATAGTAAGGTGCAATGAGACAGCCAGACGGCCAAATTTCACCATTGTTTATCATGGGAAAACCATTTTCTTTGACAGAAATATGGAAGGAGGAATATGAGCTAAATTTAGTTTTCGATTTTGAACAGATAAGGTATTCAAGATTTAGTTCTTTAGTCAAATAAAATTGAATGTCCAGCGAAGATAATTTAGGAAAAATAATAATAATAATAATAATATTGAAGAGTTCTCAATAAAATAACAAAAAACAAACGGAAATTACTTAGTGATAAGGACTTTCCTTAATAATAGTTACTAAGATACAGCTCTTATTTTCTTATATATGTATTAAGTAGGATTGGAGCTGTAACTATGCATTGGAAAATTAAAACTATAAACAAAAGAGTATATTTTTATTAATTTATCTAAGGGGAACAAGTATTAATTATGATGTTTAAACAATTTATCTAAATACAAACTCATAGTAATTGGTTTCCACTCAAAAGTAAAGGTGTATTTTAAAATATTATGAACCTCTAAATTGCAATTCACATATTTTTCTCGTTTGCTTTTAATTCATAATCTAATATTTATTCTAAGAAACATTGACTTTACTTTTTTAATCAATATAATTATGATTTTAGTTGCGGCGTATTGATATGTTTGTGACATTTTGATACATCTTATAATTTTTTTTAAACTGAATATTCATGACTAGTAGTAAGATGTGATGCAATTTAAAAAAAAGTGTTTGGCGAATATGCATGTTGAATCATAAAAGTTACGTCTAAAAAAACTTTTATAAATCAATAATTTTAATTAATAAACCTTTATAAAACTAAATTATATAGTTCGTTACGTTAAAAATAAGAGTAGGCAAATATATGGTAAAATATGCATCTATGTCTACATTTTTTTTTAACTTGCTGAGTGCTTATAACTGTGAAAGGGCGATGGAAGGTTATTTAGAAATCGCTGACTCCACTCTATCTGAGCAGTCAACAGTCTAAGAACTCCTTGAAGAGGTTGGGGGTCAGAGAATCGAGGTATTGGGTTGGGGTTGGGGTTGTCTCAGAGGAAAGGAAGGATTCTAGAAAGGGTGGAAGTAAACTTATCTTCATTTCCTGCAATTTAAAGATCGTGCTGACTACAAAATCGTGGTGTTAGGAAAGTTCTTAGTTGTTTGGTTAGAAAGTTTAACTAGGTTTCTTATGAATTACAAATGGATCACTCTGAATGTAGAGTACAATCGATTGGTTTAACAAGCTTAGTTAGGAAAAATATTAAACTAAAGTATAGGCTCCAAGGGAGTCCCTTACCAGAGATATTTAACCCATAGGTAGTAAGACGCGGTGCGAAACCAAAAAACATAGACAATTTGCATGTACAGTACAAGGTTATTCAACTATTAATGACCCGCCTCTGTGGTGTAGTTGGCTAACGCGCAAGTCATGTTAAGCTCGACTGCTGAGGACGGGGAGATCGAGGTTCGAATCTCGGTCGAGTGAACTGGGGGTGGTTTTTCTTAAATGGTTTTTCACTCTTCCTCCACGCAAATACGGGTTTACTTCCTCTAATTAAACTTTCCCAATTCCTAATCCATTAGGGTTGTTAGTATTTAAAGCCTATAACCCGAACGGGTAGTAAGACGTGGTGCTAAATATAATATAAAAATATTAATGTGGAGCTTCAGTACAAGCATAGAGTTTAATTTTCATCACGTCATGATATCAATTGTAAAATATATGTCATGAGTATAGCGGCATTAAACGACAAAATCCCTTTTTTTAAAATAAAAACAAAAACTTGTCATTAAATTCCAAGACACTCTTGACAGATATTCAAGAAATGTTAAGGTCACCATGTGAAGAAAATTAAACTCTATGTTTATAATGAAGAGTTATTTGGTTTATGTTGACCAAAAATACGATATTCTGATGTAAACTACTGTGGTGCAAAATTAAAAAAATATCTATGTGATCTACCGATAGCTTGGTTTGGCTAACCCTGGCCAAGAGAATACATTTTTAATTTCAATTCACATATTTCAACTCTTCAATTATTTCATTCCATTGTGAACTACACTCCATTGAACATTCAATTAATACTACTATAAACTTAACAACTAAAATAAATGTCTGATGATATGAAAATATTTATTTACTCATTCTATAATTTACCTTTTTAAGTTATTATGTAACTTATAGTTGCATATGTCGTGATTGCAATCCATTTTTTTTAGCACTGCATCTTAACACCCGTTCGGGTTGTACGATTATTTAATAACTACGCTACTGGATTTAGGGATTAGGATGGTAAAAGGATGTGTACTCGCATTTGCGTGTGGATGGGTGGAAAACAAGTTTGAAAAATTAACCTCAATATACCTGACCGAGATTAGAACCTCAATCCCACTTCATCGGCAGTCTAGTCTACTGTGAGAGTAGCGTGTTAGACAACCTAAGCGAATCATTGGATTCTTAAAAAAAATTATGTTATAAAACTCATCACAATTTAAATTTGATCAATTAAAATTGGAAATACTAGGATATTAAATATTATTTTATTGGATGAGTAGTACTATATTTTAAAGATTTAAGGTAAATTTAAGAAACAGTTCATACAGCGGTTGAATATTGCTAAGCTACTTGTATATTCTTAACACAGAAGAATAAAATCATATAAAAAAACCTTTTTTTATCTTGAAAAGGAGCTAAATTTCTCATTTCTAATTAAAGCTTCAAAAATTACATCATTTAGATTTTCGGACATGCCCTCCCGACTAAAGTTCCCTCAACTCCATACACTAAACTAATTTTCACATTCACACAATGTTAAAAAAATTGGTACTTTTTGGGAGTGGTTTTTATTTCTCTCTGCATCCCTTTACACACCCCCACCCTCAGTAAAGGACAAAAGTAACATACAATTTAATTTTCTTTTAGCAAAAAAAAAAAGAGAGAGAGAAGCATAGTTTGTGTATGAGAGAAAGTAAAGGTAAAAGAACGGAAAAAAAAGAGAGTAGATAAAAAAGCAGTTGGCCAACATTTATTATTCCTGTCATGACCACAGCACACTCCTCACGTTACTCGAACCTACACCCCCCCCC
>CABFVX010000378.1:260313-289577 GCA_902151425.1 Timema shepardi
TTCCACTTCCCCTGTCCTCCTCTCCAAGAACATAACTTTCCCCCCTCCCTCCACTCACCAAGAGGAAGTGTCCTACTCTTCCCGCCGCGAAATAGGAGCCCGTTTTTTCCCTGTTCCTCCACTAATCGAATTCCGTGACACTCACATTCCCTTACTCGTACGCGTCGCGACGCTACTGTACAGTGACTGACTCAGAACGCGACTGTAACGAGGTTTAACACCGAACATGGACGCGATGAGGTCCTCGTGCGTGACACGAAGGGACTCACTTTCCTTTGTGTAGTCTTATTTTTTGTGTTTTTTTAAAGTAGCAGTAAGCTTTAGTACTAGTGTGCCTGCGGTGAGCGACTTATCTTTAGCGACCGACCCTTCCTTCACTTCTGACAAGACGTGTATTAATCACAACTTGTGAATGTGGGGAATGCCAGGCTTCCACAGTGGTTCGGATTCCACGTTAAATTTTAGGTCCTCCACTTAATCTTACAAGCACCCTACTATTACACATGAGCGTAAGTGCGTATAACCCGAACGGTTAGTAAGACGTGGTGCTAATAATAATAATAATAATAATAATAATAATAAATAATAATAATAATAATAATCTAGTGACCGAAAAACGAGGTCCTGTTTTAACTTGAGCACTTGTCATTTTGTCTGTCTGTCTGTTCGTGTCTTTGCTCTGCGATAACTGTTAAATGCGTAAACCAACTTTAATAAAATGTGACAGTGACATACTTTGAACTTTGGCCAATCAGCGTAAGTTGATGGCTTTTCGATCCAGTTATCCGTTTCCAGATAGTGGCCTCTCAAAAATCTGTTTCACTGTTTGATCCCCGATAACTGCCAAATAAGTTAAGAAATTTTAACTAAATTTGACAGGGGTATTCTTTGAACCGAGGCCAAACAGCGTAAGAAGGATTTTGTTTTTCTTCAATCTGATTACTCTTTTCAAGACGGTAGACACTCAAAATGTTTCTTCTGTGATAACTGCCAAATGCGTGGACCAATTTTAACTAAATTCGGCAGAGATATTCTTTTAGTCTAGTTTGAACGATGTATTTAAGCCTACGTAGTTTTTGAATATACATTTCAATATGGTGGCTACTTGGATGTTGTTTTGTTTAGTAGCTCAAGTGATGTGAATTTAAATGTCCAAACATAGCTTGTGTATCTAGCACACTTTTTTTTTTTATTTTGACATATCTTGTGAAACATACATCTTAAATTTTAGGGGAAAAACTAGTATCTATAAATATAGTTTATTATTGAATATAGTATACATATGTATTAGGTCTAACTTGGTTACCAATTAAAACATAAATTTCAAAACCAAGGGGAAGATATATTAAATATTTTAACCTTAAACCCAAAGAAAAATCTTAAGACTATATTAACGAAGTAAATAGTGGTGTCCTCGGAACTACTTGTTTAATTCTTGTTAGGGCCGGACTTATAGCTACAGTATAAATATTACTATCGGGGGGTTAGAGATAGATACCAAATAAAGGCTTTCAGCCACTTTAATATTTTACGCGTATTATGAACTGAATTTATCTGCTGGTTATTTATCTGTAGGATAACGCAAGGTTGGTACTGTTTTTACTGGTGCGCGCATGCGTACAACCTGGATAGTAGATACAACGCTCATCATTTGTTAAACAATGGCGGTTAAACAAGTGCGAGTAAACAGATGGCGTCATGTGGACGCAGAAGCTAGGTTGTCTTGCAAGTAATAATTTCATTGTAGGTCAAAATGTGGTCAATAATTCGGTACAACGTTTACAAAATTTCATTTATTGTACTCACATTCAAATAATTGGTTCTTATATCACTAAAACTCTACAAATAGCTTGTCAGTTTTTTATAAAAGTGTGAATTAAATGTTCTAATTTTATAAGCGTATAACCTGATCGAATAGTAAGACGCGGTGCTAAGTATGATTATTCTAACTTTATAGTTAGAGCCTAAGCCTGCACCTAATAAACACGTGAACCAATATTTGAACCTAAAAACAGATTATGTTAGGCTAAACATAATTAAAAGCAACGTGTAATGATATTGGTTTGTATTAGGCCTACTCTAAATTATGCAAAAAGTCATGGATGAAGGTAATTTTTCTTTAAAGTAATATATGTAGAGTATCCTTTTAAGATTCATCCATGAAGAAACACGCGCTTCTCAGAAACAATGGGAAAAGGATTACACCTTTAAAATATATTTTTTATACCATATTTCCTGTTAAAAGAACAACTGTGCTATTTCCTGTTAAAAGGAACAACTCCGCAGTATTTGGCGAAGACGCAAATTCCCTACACCAATAAGAAGCTAGCCTTCACAATACCTGTCGCCAGGACTCTTTCTATTAGTTAGATTTTACACTGTTGGTGAGGGGAGAAAGATGCAAGGGGTATGTCATATATAAACCATTTGTGCGTATCAACCAGGCATCCAGGATCCAAACATCTAAATCCAGGATCCAAACGTCCACACACAAGTCAGTCAGAACTTCACACTGGCAGTCACAGTCTAACATAGTATAAAATAACTTACATTAATATAACAAGTGTGCAGTAATATAAAGCATTTAATTGGAGTATGTATAAGTAATTAACAGATGTCATTTAAATAAGCCGTGTGTGAATAAACAGCCATCAACAGTTATCTTTCTCTAACATTAATTAATTATACCATTGTAATTATTGCTCGACCACGGAGCTATAGACAGCTGGTTAAACGGTATATTTTCCGTACAGTGATGATAGGCGCTCGACCACGGAGCTATAGACAACCTAAACATCATCCCAGCATTATTATATCAGTGAATTAATCTGTAGTGTTTCAATCGACGCCCAAAGCGTGGCGATTGATACCATAGTGTTACAAACGTGTCACTATGGCCACACCCATTTGAACTCTCAGATAAAAGTTATCAGGTACTTAAACCTCCTGATAAAAATGTGACAGGTAGATACATTTTATTTGGCAGATAAATGCTATCTGGTAGTCATAAGACGCACTTTTAACCTATCGACCAGATAAAAATATGTCGGTCAGATTAATATTCATCCAGGAGTCATAAGACCGGCACTTAGTCGACCTCTGTATTCTTAGGGTAAAGTTATCACCTCAAGACCCGATTTTTGTGTGTTCAACCCCAGCCGAGATTAATAGATTTTTCTTGAGTGATAAAATCCTTAGCACAACTTCCCTCGGAGGGGAAGTAAAGCCGTTTGTCTCATATCAATCTTGGCATGTAAAATAACCCTGGAATATATGTGAAAATAACTCTCACGGGAAAATTAGCAGGATCTTTCTCTCTCACATATAGAAATTCTCATGTACTGATATCAGTTGGTCCAGATAGTGCACGTTAAATTCCTCAAATAAATAAATATAATTCTTGGTACAAGCACAAGTCATTACCATTATTTGTCCACGTATCATCTGGGACTAAACCAATTTTACAGTTACAAATTTTTCTTATTTCACTGAGGCTTATCTTCTCACTGCTTCTCACTACCCGTTAAGGCTGTATGCATATACATTAGTTTCACTATTATAGCAGAGTTGAAGGAGGTAAAATCTATGGTTAATGCTTGTGTGGAGGGATAATGGGAAACCATTTAGGAAATAATACTCAGTACACCCGGCTGGTATTCAATCACCAACGTATCTGCCACTGACAAATCAGAATACATGAGACCACGTGCTCACCAATTTAGGTCAGTAGTTATTAAACCCGGTACCTTAAAATCAGTATGAAGACGCTTTTATCATTAAGCAGCCTGAATCGTTGGGAACACGGACTAAACGTCAAGTTCGTCTAGCCTATTCTACCTGTTACAGTGAGAATGGAGTTCAAGTCCTGGCTGGGAGTGGTAAAGTGGGGGTTAGAGCGTTATTTTCATAAGGGTTACTTCTCCACACACCACCATAATGTCGGTACATTTCCTCTAAATTCCATCATTCTCATCACTATCTAACTAGTGTAAGTAAAAGTGTATCCATCCCAAACGTAGCTATTAACTTTGTTTAGTTAAAATTATAATGACATCAGTACACTATCCTTTAGTTCAACCTTTCTCAACCTTACTCCATTAGTGTGTACATGAAACTGTGGGTAAATTACCCCTTAATTCTACCTTCCTCATTTACAATCCATTAGTGTGAACATGCAACTGTGGGTACATTGCCACTTAGTTCAACCTCTCTCATCCCTAATCCATTAGTGTAAACATACGGACTTTCCAGACGGGTAATAAGACTATAAACACAAAGATTTAAAAAAATCAATATTAAAATAGTAACCTATGAAACTCAACGCATTGTTCCCTTGTCCAAAGCTTGTATAAAATACAATATTGCCTATAAAATATAGTAACACATCTGAGTTCGTTCATAAAGATCAATGTTCTGAATCTACATTGTGTTTGAACTAGATATGTCACTGGAGTTTATGTGTTTTCTCGGCATGGTACCTAGAAACACACTGTGGGAAAAAAATAACAAGGTGTCCAGCTGAGACCAAATGTTAACTTCAACCAAGTTCGTGAACTTTTTAAGATACTCACTACAGAACGCCCCAAAAATAACAGCCCACGCATTAAAGCCATTTTGACACCATATAAATTGTATTATAAATACACCTTTGTACCTATAGATACATAGTGGGATTAAAACTCGTGTACCAGGAATTTATTTAGTGTCCCTTCACAGAAACTTTGTTTTATAATGGCAGTTGAAAAATATATATAAATCACAAAAACAGTCCAATATTCATATAGAGCCTTAACCGACAGATAGAAAAGCTACAATATCTACTTTTACGTCAGGTTACATCAGGTCACTTTAGCTACAGCTGTCACCTTTGTTAGATATTACCAATACCTTTAATATAACGATAATAATAAATTAAAACTTGATCATCGTTGGTCGCAAATAAAATGTATTTGATAAAAGGATTTTTCTATTTAAAAAAATTAGACTCCACGTTTTGTCACTTCAAACAGTAATATAAATCGACATCAATTATCAAAGTGACAAAACTTTTTTTATGTGGATTAATTTTAATTAGTTTTTAAGCTGTCAAGAAAAAAAATACCGCTAAGTGACTATTTAAAATGGATTGCGAGACCAAGTCTAACCTAAGTATTAATTCAAACTAATTGATGTGTTATTTTAAATCTTACGCTCCGAATTTTCAGTACGCAATCAATGAATGTATTAATCTAGCCAAACATCAATCCTGAATTTTGAGAAACAGTGACATCATTCGCTTGGAAAGAATTTTTGAAACTTCAGTGTGGAGAAAAAAAAAACCAATAATGCTTGCCGGAAGCCATTATTTTTATTTTGTCCGTGTGTCTTACCAGCTGTCCGAATTTTTACACTAACTAGGCAGGTATGAGGAAATATACCTTTATTATCTTTAAGGGTTGTTGTGAAGCCACGAGATTATACCTGGCTGAGATTCGACTGACAACTTTGTTCCCTTGCCTACAGATGTGGGTGACATCGTAGTATAATGTCAAGTGTCACCATTACCTGAATTACTACTTATTTTATTACTAATTTATATGGTCTATCTTGGCAAATTTACTGTCGTTGGTGACAATCGACTCATCCCAAACTCTTACAAAGAACAATAATAACTATCATAGCTAATAACAAGTATTCATTAAAATCTATCAATAAAACAAAAGATTAGATTGTTGTTATTGTAATGTTATAGCCGAATGTTTAATATTCAATAAAAAAATTCTATCTTATTTTTATAGTTCACTAAAGTACAAATTCTCTAGTACAGTTACAGTTCAATTTTAATTGAAGATTCTTTTCAGACATACAAATATTACTAAATCTATTTTATACAACAGGACCTGTGAGTTTTTGCTGTTACTATTGACAGATACAATTAATACCTACATTACAGCGCTAATAGTATGGTAAAATCGTTATCAATATTGTTCAAAAAATACATTTTGTTTTTAAATAAAAGGCTCACCCAATGAAAATTGGGTTATATTTTTAATTAAATACAAGTTTGATTGCATAGGTTGAATATTAGTAGTGACAAGTAAAAATATTGAAATTAAATTGTTAAAGTGTTTTTTATATTGAAATATTTGTATTGAATACACTTATCAAGAGAAAATAAAAAGAGGTAATAGGCCTTCAAGCTTACATTCAATATATCCAGACTTTGTAAGCTACACAATAAATATGGCTATACATCCAAAAGATAGTTTAAAATATATTTTAAAGTAATAAACTTGATCTGAATTGTACTTTTAAACGGACATATGGTAGTTTAGTGTCCAAAATCTCTGTCAAAATGAATGGGGTGAAAATTATTTATTATTTACCAAATGGTGTTCAAAGATTCTAAGTATATTCCTCCGTTGGAAAATTATGGGATAGTACTCCAAACCATAGTTAAAATAAAGTAAAAAGTTCACAATAAGTGTTTTTCCAAGATATAAAAATATGTTTAAGAATATAGAGAAAAAATTAATGTTTATAGATACACACTTAAATTTTAAAGTGACCAGTTACTGTATTGTAGTAGGATTGAGCCGTCCCTCTGAGCTGTACAAAAGTCCTGTGTTCAAATCTTGGCTAGGAATATTGAACGTTTCCTTTAAGCCATATCTTCTCATATTAGCATTTATCCTAGATAAACTCGTGTGTTTAACACCACCTCAACTCGTGGTTCCTACTTCAATCTCACACTGTCTTGTGGTGACTTGAACACCACCTCAACTCGTGGTCACTGATTCCATCTCACACTGACTGTATTGTGGTGACTTGAACACCACCTCAACTCGTGGTCACTGATTCCATCTCACACTGTCTTGTGGTGAATTAAACACCACCTCAACTCGTGGTCACTTCCATCTCACACTATCTCATGTTAACTTAAATCTCACATAAGCTTGTGGTAAAGTTCATTGATTGTTGACTCGAGGTAACCTCCATCTCAAATTAACTAGTGGTAACTGTCACACCATCTCTAATAACAGTAACTTCAATCTGACATTAACCGTGGTAACTGCCATCTCACATTAACTCGTGGTAACTGTCACACCATCGCTAATAACATTAACTTCCATCTCACATAAACTCAGGGTAGCTTCCATCTTACTTCAACGCGTGATGAGTCTAATCCCACTTCTATCATTGCAATCATTATTATTTTTTTATTAGCACCGCGTCTTACTACCCGTTCGGGTTATACGCACTTACTTACGCTAATGTGTAATGGTAGGGTGATATTGAGATGAAATGGAGGACCTACAGCTTAACGTGGAATCCGAACCACGGTGGAGGCCTGGCATTCCCCACATTCACAAGATATCTTGTCAGGGGTAAAGGAAGGGTTTGGTAATCAGATAAATCTGTGCCGGGACCGAGGATTGAACCCCGGGCCCCAGCACAGAAGTCACCTTACCCCTAGACAACCAGGTCACCCATTGCAATCAATTTATTTAAAATAGGCTTCTCATCTGCATTTCAACCATTTCGAAATAAAGATATTTTCAGATCAGCTTGTACGCTTGGTTGAACACTCACTACTCATTTCTCAACATCAGCTCACAAACTTCTTAATAATCAGGTGGCTGGGTGCATCCCACGCAACTGCACAAAGTAAGAAATAAAACTGTTTGTAGATATGTATCTGTGAATAAACACTCCAACATACGAGTATAATGATAAACATCTTTATTTTTTGAATCACGAGGAGAGATTTAAAGTGGAACTACTGAAGAAGCCTACAACACTTATGACCTTTAACCCGAAGTTAGACACGCGAAGACGTGTTTATCTAACTTGTACTGAGAGTTGGGTGGGAGAAAAAAAAAGTACAATGAGGCTTGTATGGTTCTACCGGGCCAGTTTAAATGGTATCTTTGGGGGAAATCTCGTTTTTTATTATTCACGTTGGTACATTGGGGCTAGTTATTGGGTGTGGTGATACAATTTGGTCAAGGAAGTTGGGCTCTGGATAAAAATCAGGCATACTTCATTCTCCTACTTTTATAAATGCTGTCTTGAATAACAAGTATGGAGGTGTACTTCTCAAAATCTAAAATTCCCACGGTTACGTCAAGAGTAGTTATTCCAATTATCACTAGTAAATTGTGAGAAAAAAAAACTACTATGAATATACATTTAAATTTTAAAAATATATTATTTTAACTTTTGGATTAATCAACTTTGAACATCATGGCCATCATTATATTAAAAATAATTAAAATTAGCTGTAGGCAATATAAAATAGATATAGGATAGTTAGATTATTAAATATTTTTTTAATTACCTTTGGGAACTCAAATGAACTTAATAAATTGTAATAGAAAATTAGTTTGGTAATAAAATTAAATTCGTCCTCAAATACCTGATATCGAATAATGGTCAGCAAAATTATAGATAGATTGAAGCGTATCCACTGCTTTTAATAAAAGTTTAATGCATGGGCTATTAACGGCTTAGTCTGAGATGTAGGGATGAAAGTTAGGAATTGTATGTGTTTATAGATTTTTGTCATCCTAAATTATTTAAAGTACAAACTATTGAAAATATACTGAACAATAAGTTATATACTATTACAAAACAATTTTTTATAAACAAGTTAAAGGAAGGCTGAGAACACACGACCGTATTTTATGGAAATATATGTGAGATAATAAACAAAAGGTTTTTTGTCAACATTACTTTCTATTAGCGTAAGCTTTAACTCAATCGATAGACAGTAATTAAATAAAAAGCCTTTACTAAAATAACAATTCAGTTGTTTTTAAGTTTTTATTTAGGGTCTCCCCTTTTTCACTACACCGTTGTCTAAACAAATATGTTGATTCACATCTTGTTTCTTGACAAACAAGAGGTTGTTTAAAGTAATGTTTGAGAAGGTTTATCTTTGATCTGTCGTTTAATGAGGTAATAGCCTCTTGACATGTTTGTCTGACAAGTCGTGGCACTGTCAGCCCAGGGCCTGTTTATATCAAAGGAATATCATGTTTTATCTTATAAAAATGTTATTCTTTGTCGACTTAAAATTTTATCGATATATTTGCTACATGTGTTTTATTTATTTTCCCTTTAAAAATCAAATAAACCCTTATATTAAACTCATAGATTTGATTTTAAAAAAGATATACAAAATAATAATACAAATTATTGTCCGAGTAATTTTCGAAAATTTTTGAATTCTCAAAAACCACTTATTACTAAGCCTAAACAACTTATAAACTAATTTCCCAGTAAATAGGTGAATAGATCAGTTGAAAAAATCTCTAAGGCCACTTTTAAATTTTTTGTAGCTTTCCTAAATCCATCACTAGTAAAATATTCTTGATTTAAGGGAAAGGGACAAAATCTAAACAAATATATATCAAGTTTGAATGAACTCCATCCAACTGTTTTGAATCTAAGCCCAGGTGCAGATATAATAATGTAAAATCAACTTTTTTGGGTTCGGGGGATATTCAATGTAAAGATTCTAAAATTTAACTATTTTTTTTATTTGAGGTATTTAGTGTGCACTTTCTGACGCAACTGATTATATCAGCACACGATAATTTTTATAAGCAAGTGCAAAAGGGCCTACTAATTTTTCAGGGAAAGGTATTTTTAAATAATTTCAAGATTTTTTTTTTCCATGTCAAGATCGATATGGGGCTGATAGATGACTTTATTTTGCCGCTGAAGGAAGTTGTGTTACGGATTTTTATCACTTAAGAAATATCCGTCGACACCGGTTGGGTTTGAACCCTCGAACATCGAGTCCTGATGAGAGTATCTTACCCCACTGTGATCGATATTTTCGTTATTACAATACTTACGATTTGTATGAAAAATAATAGTAGAAATTGAAGAAAAAAAAACTGTACGTGGTTTTCCTATAGCAAAAATTTGCGAACATGAATTGTAAATTTTAATTTTAACTAAGCTATTAAATTATATAATCTAAAACATTATCGAAATAGCTAAGCTGTGTTTCTGTCATTATTAATAGTTACCCGCCTCAGTGGCGTAGTTGGCTAACGCGCTTGTCGTGTAGAGCTCTACTGCTGAGGACGGGGAGATTGAAATTCGAATCTTGGTCGGGTGAACTGGGGGTGATTTTTCCTAAATGGTTTTCCACTCTCCCTCCACGCCAATGCGGGTTCACTTCCTCTAATTCAACCTTTCCAATTCCTATTCCATTAGAGTAATTAAAACTTAAAGCGTATAACCCGAACAGCAAGTAAGACGCGGTGCTAAATATTATTATTAATAGTTGTGAACTATTTCAACTAAAATATAACTCTTGTTTAAGTCGTTTGACAAAGTGGTGGTAACCAACTACACGCATAAAGTAAAAGTAAATAACGCTCTCATAACTCATGTCCTATGGTGTACGCCTCTCAGCATCGCGTGTTATTGGGAAATTTGTTAACAGACCGTTGAGGAATGGGTACGAAAGAGACACATATATTATTTTGAATAAATAAAGTGTCGTGTGTATGTGGTATATAATGTAGATAGGCCAAGTTGGGATCTATAGTGGGTTCAGCGTCTATAACTTGCACCAGACAACGTTCAAAAATACCAATCGATGCCGAGGAAAAGTTTTTATTGACTGCTTCCAATCAGTTAATATATTAAGTTTAAATACCGATAGCTACAAAAATGTAAGGTTCTTAAATGATATATTTAAAATACCTATAAAATAACTAAGATATATTTAAGAATATAACCTATACCCCTATTTTGGTAGGAAGAACAGTATCCAATAGTTACTAAAATAATTTTAATATATTCGTACATCAAGTCATTAAATTTGTATCCGTCCCTTTTGAAGGATATTATTAATTATTTTAAGATAAAACAAATAGTTTAGTAAAATAATATCAATGTAGGCAGCAAAGAAATATGTTTCTGTCTTCCAATCAAAATCAGGATATATAGTCCAATTTAGATAAGCAGGAGCCCTATTTATGGTTATAAGAGTTACCTAAATAATGTTAATATAACTGTACTTAGTCATGTGATCTTTAAGTGTCAGGCTTTTTTAGAAACTATCAATACCCATAAAATATTACTATTTATAAAGTAAAATTATGTCACTGTTGTCTTAATATATATAATTTTATAACGTTTTTCTTCTTCTGAAAGACACAGCTTGGTGGCCGCGTGGTCCAAAGCGTTACTATGGCAGTAGATTAGTCGGCCGATGAGGGGGAGGTCGAGGTTCAAATCTCGGTCAGGTGCACTGAGGGTGGTTTTTACAAAATATTATTTCCCCTCTCCCTCCACGCAAATGCGGATACACTTCCTCTGAATATAGTATTCCTAATTACTAAAAACAATAGCGTAATTAGTACATGTTACCATATCTTACCACGTGTTTGGGCTGTTCCCATATCTACACTCATTGATTGTAAAAAGCCACAGGTTGGGCTCCTTTTGTTACGAGGCGTTCGCCATCCTCGTTTATTATCTTACGCAAGGGTGTCGTCTGGATGGCTCTAGTCGGTCATCTTTTATCATTTCATATTGTCTTGCATTGATAGGGTGTTAAAATAATAATATTTAGCACCACGTCTTACTACCCGTTCGGTTTATACGCTTACTAATTACTTTAATGGATTAGGAATTGGTAAGGTTGAATTATAGGAAGTGAACCCGCATTTGCGTGGAGGGAGAGTGGAAAACCATTTAGGAAAAACCACTCACAATTCGCCCGACCGAGATTCGAACCTCGATCTCCCCGTCCTCAGCAGTCAAGCTCAACATGACTAGCGCGTTAGCCAACTACGCTACCGAGGCGGGTGATAGGGTGTTACTATAAGAAAAATACCTGTTCAGTTGTTGCAATTTATTTAAATAAATACGTATTGTTTGTTACACTATTTAACACTAGAGCATGTTGATAATATACATTTTATAACGATAGTTCAAAACAATTCTATTACACATTACGATTCAGATGATAATATATATTTTATCACGATAGTACAAAACACGTCTGTTCCACATGACGAATCAGCGGGGAAGACGAGTTCAAAACTATTCCCTCTTTCAAAGCTTGGGTCTGTATTCCCCGTAGTTTTGTACTCTCAATCCCAGGTCACCACTTGACTTATTTTCATCTACCAATGGAATTATTCTGTCTGAGCGCGAAAACTATAAATAGGCATGGCTTAACTATCCACCTGCTCTTAAATACTACGTATTACAACCCGGAAATAAACCATGCTTTGAACACGTGCAGCTAAAAGAAAGAAAAATAGAAACATGGCTGTCGCTTGGAAAAGATTAATTTAATTTAAAATAACTGAAAAGAAGAAAAAATGAAAAGATTTACTTTAAAATATGATTTTAAATATTAATAAGGTCGGAAAAATTAATGACATTACATGATAAAGAGCGATAGCGATATAATTTAGAGTAATGCGAGTCATATGGTCTATTGCGTGACTCTCGCAATGGACTTGTCTAAATATTATTCAAAATTCATGGTTTGATTCCCGATTGGATGTATCTAGGGTGTTTTTTTCTTAAACTATTTCCCCATTACCTCCGTGCAAATTAGTGTATATTTAATCTAAATTCTATCTTTCTGATTTTCTCATTCTTAGCCCAATAGGGTAAATATATAGAAATTTGCCCGAATGGGAAGTAAGACGCGGTGCAGAGAAAACATATTTTTTCTAAGTAATCATGTAAATACAAACCAGGTAAAACCTGATCAAATCTTTATATCGATGGTGTGTATAGTTGCCTATCTATACACGGGCGTAACCTGGCTCTTTTATTTTCTCCCCCCGCTGATGGACAAACACAGAACCGTGCAGAGCACGAGACATGTTCCCTCTGAATTATTGTTACATTTACAAGTGTCTGCGCCTTTACCCCCCCCCCCTCCTCCCTCCGTCTCCCTTGCTTGATTCAACCCCTACCATCAACTAATACGCTCAATACGCTCGCTGGACACGACGCCGCGCCGTGTGGACGCGCTCAGCTATTTTCACTTTCATACGACGCTGTATCTCATGCGGTAGATCACGGCGAACAAAAAAAAAAATCGTCAGCTCGTTTATTCTGGGTATGTTGTAGATGGGGAGATCAGCAATTAAATATAATCTGGGTACACATAATTTTTTTTTTCATCAAATGTTTTCCACTCTATATAAAAACTAAAACTATTACTTTTTTCCATAAATTCTACCTTCCTAATTTATTACCAATTAGTGTTAATATTCAGATAGTCCGGACGAGTATTAATACGTGAAGTACAAAAAGAAAGCTTATTTGAAAGATAGGTTGAATAAATAAGTTTATTTCGTTTTCTGTTCATCCCGCTTACAAACTTTAAGAACATCTTAAATCAACTGAATCTGATGAAAATGATTGTTTACTATACGTTATCAACGCTGAAACATTTACAAATCGAGGACAATAAAATACGACCAGACAAGCTATATCCTTAAAATAATATAAAATTAATTTGTGGAAAATATTTAAGGTTTTTCGATAGGAGAATTGATTTTTATAATACCTAACATTTCGTTTGACACGTTGGAGTAAGAACATTTCGGCAAATGACGTTTTATAAAGTCCTGTCCTGTAAATTTTGAGTGCATTTCCTCAAATTTCGCCCTTTTAGTTCAGTTTGATTATAGTATATAATTTAAGTGAAAATAACCTAACACAAACTAACATATTAAAAAGATTGGCCCTTTATTCACAGCTAAAATCAGAGTTTGAACCTTATGAAATAGAGTTTTTGATTAAATTTTATTAATTCTAGAAATACCATTGCATACAATCCTTATTTCTATTAACTAGATTAAATGTCACGTTTTCTCCTATTATCAAAATGTTACTTAAAAAGCACAAACTTCATTTTTTTTAATATTTGCTTGTTTTTTAATATATCGTATTTAAACTTTTAAAATATTTAATGTTTTCTATTCTCTCAAGTAACAAAAAAAAAATTACAATAAAGAAAATGTATTTTTTCGAGGGTAGCTTAGAAGGGTGCTGCCACTGCCATCTCTTGTTAACTAGTCGAAGCACCAGGAGAGCTAGGGGTAGCAACCCCGCCAAAATCAAAATCCATTTACGAACAGAAAGTACATTATTAGTTGAAAGTTGCTCTAGACCAGTGGTATTCAACCTGGGGTAAGAGTACCTACCCCCTGGCAGCACGCGGAAACAATTTAAGAGGTACCTAAAATTTAAAATATTTTTATGTTTCTCATTTAAAAATCATCATTTGATTGATTATTTTTGAAGTAATTATTTTTGTTGTTGTTGATTTATGTTTTGTAGATTTTTATGCAAATCATTGAATATGTATAGCTTTCATTTTGCACCAACAACTTTGGGGATATAAATAATAATAATAAAATTTAGCACCGCGTCTTACTACCCGTTCGGGTTATACGATTTAAGTACTAATTACTCTAATGGATTAGGAATTGGGAGGGTTGAATTAGAGGAAGTGAACCCGCATTCGCGTGGAGGGAGAGTGGAAAACAATTTAGGAAAAACCACCCCCAGTTTACCCGAACAAGATTCGAACCTCGATCTCCCCGTCCTCAGCAGTCGAGCTCAACATGACTAGCGCGTTAGCCAACTACACCACCGAGGCGGGTGGGGATATAAAGATGAAGATAAATTGTATCCGGGGGTACAATAACAAAAAAGGTTGAGTACCGTTGCCTTAGAATCTATATCATTCCTAAAACAGATCTCAATAAACTTAACTGGTTAATATTATAGTATTTGCCAAATGTATAGTGGATTCATTTAGTGATTTGTATTTAAAAGTAGGCCTACTACAATACAATTAAATATTTACACCAGTATCTAATGATAGTCATCTCCACCCTAATTACAGAAATTAATTATTTAGTTATGAGAAATCAAGAATAATATAGATTAATAGTTAAAATATGCTTTTATTAGTGGATTAGAATAAATATATTTAGACAATAGAGTTAATACTTGTAAAATATGGTTAGTAGATCACAGTTTTCATAGAAAAACTTTTTTTTTTTCCCTGAAAGATACGTTTATTCTAGTTTCAAACACAAAGTAAAACATCAATATCTTTTTGTAGATTTTGAAGAAAAACTTAATGATTATTGTATGCTCTATTCATTTTGATAATCCTTCCTCTTTTTTAATGTATTTGCTTATTTTTTGTTGGGAGTATTTAACGCTTACCTCTAAGCCGAGTGGCCAAATATTTAAATAACTTTCAAAATAATTTAGTCTTATTAGAAAAACACTTAATAACCGAGAAATAACTGATAATTGTGAAAAGGGAATCAGTAATTTCATCAATAATAAATATTTCCGTCATAAATCGAATATAACCGGCCACTTTTTTTTTAGCACTGTTACAAACCGTTCGGATTATATACATATGTAAAAATTACGCTAATGGTTAAAGGATTAAAAACGTTATATTGATAGGAAGTGCACCCGTATTTGCGTGAAGGGAGAATGAAAAACTATTTAGTAAAAACCACCCTCGGTACACCTAGCTGAGATTCGAACCTTTTTGTCCCCGTCATCGTCAGTCTAGTCTACTGCGAGAGTAGCGCGTTAGACCACACGGACACCGAAGAAGGTGTGGACATTTTTAGATTAGTAGGTAGATGCGTTGCCGACTGAGATAAGGAACTGAATGGATTTATCCAAACAAAGTTACTTACCTTGTTTTTCATGCTCACGACTCAGAGCTAACTAGATCATATTTCGTATCACATAGAGGAGACATTTATCTATCGAGGAAAAATGCTTTAAACAAATTCCATCCATTTACTTACGAGAAAAAAAAATGAAGAGATCTAGGGATCTAATATTATCCTTGCTTGGAAAAGTAAGAGAGAAAAAAAAATGAGTGGAAAAAAATCTCTTTCCTTGAGAAATATTGTTACCATCAATGCACCTGGGGTTCAATATAAGGGTGGCTTGTTTTCCCACGAAATGGTGCAAGTAGAAAGGAGGGAGGGCTTTGTAAGAATAATAAACCAAATAAGGGCGCGGGTGGAAACATTTGGTTGCATACCGAGAGGGGGATATTGTGTATGCGCCGGTCCCCTCCTAACCCCTGCCCGTATCTTAAACAACCAGACTTCCCCTCCTTTCCCCTGGCAATTTCTTACCAAACCCTCTGACAATATAAAGTCTCGCGTGCTATATGGTAAACATGGAAAATACATCTTCCTATCTCATTCATTGAGATAGGAGAACCTGTGTCTTCCATGTTTACCCCATAACTATACCCGACTGGTTTGTTAAATGAACTACAGTATAAATTCCTTAACACGAACTTTTCTAAGTTGAAGCTAAAGTTTATTAAAGCTAATTCCTGGGATAGGTGTATTTTTACATTCATTTTTATTGTAATTATTATTATTATTATTATCATTTATTAAAGGCATAATTTTCAAAATAACTTACAAAAATACTTTCAGCCCAATTTTCTATAACTCTATTTTATATATATTTCTTATTCTCTTATGAACAAGACACACTAAGGGAGTTTAACTATATAGGTATACGATACTATTTTTTTTTATCACGAACAGAAGTTAATTAATTAAATGGTTAGGTCATATATTTAAAAAAATATTTTTTTAAATAAAATCCTTTAGGAAGAATATTCAATCTTAATTCAAATGGTTGCGGTGGATACAATTTTATATTATTACCTAATACGAGTTGCTTAGTTAGGCTATAGAGTTTAAGATTGTCTTTAGAAGTCTAGAGGATGGATTTCAAATTATTTAAATGGTTGATGTTTTCATTAATTATAAATATAACGAGCTAGAACCTTAGAAACTAGCCCTAAGAAAAAATACCTGAATGGCAGTAAGCTTGGGCAGCGAGCAAGATACAAATAAAAAAATAAACAAATGCAGAAAAATATAGAAAGAACTGTTTAGAAAATTAAAAAACGAGATTTTTGGGAAACTTTCTACAATATTATTAGTATTAGTGTATAGATTTTAATACTTTTAGCAAATTAATAACTGCATATCATATTTCTTGGCATTTAAGCTAATTTAAAGAGATTTAGTAGCTTTGTAGACTATGTGATACTTGGATACTGTTCTCTATAAAATGTTCTCACTAAATTTATGCATCATACAGTTTATATAGAACCATTAACCCTCGTCACTTAATTAATATTAGTGCCAAGTGAGGGGGAAAATCTTTTAATTTAAAAATATTCCCTATAGCTAAAAGGAAGGGGATGGGAGGGAAGTAATATTTCTGCTAAAGATAAAGGAATAAGATAACAAGGGGTACAAAACATTATCAAAAACCTTCACAGCACAAAAAATACATTATTTAGATTAATAGCTTTGTTAACTACTATAGATAATGGATTCAAGAATAAATAGAGGCTATTATTAATAATTTTGACTGGGGTATAGACCCGTTAAATGAATGGTAATGGCATTATTAAGTTTGTAGTGTTATTAAAAATGAACATTGATGTTGACCCACTTCTGTCGCCACATGGTCTAAGGAAGTGATTTTCAAACTTTTTTTTTATTTATTCTTTGTTCGCGTACCCCTAGATATTAATTTATCTCCAACTTTGTACCCTTGCAGTTATTTGTGCGTAGCTTATACGTATTATATATTTACATCAAATCTACAAAATAAATCTACAAAGCATCTACAAAAAATTGCATTCAAAATATAATATATTTAAATAATAAGAAATATATAAATATATTTAACTTTAACGTACCCCCTAAGATATATTCACATGCCCCTGGTTGAATGTCACTGGACCAAGGCGTCCCTCTCACAATAGACTTTGTCTACAATTATAGGGAAATCGTGGTTCAAATCCCTGTCGAGTTTAGTGAGGATTGTTATTCCTAAGTAATTTTCCATTCTCCCTTCACACAAATCTGAATACACTTTCTCTAAATTCGATCATCCTAATCCCTAACACATTAGCATAACCGTTACATATGCGTACAACTCAAACGTGTAATAAGATGTTATGCCGAAAACTAAAGTTCAATTGAGTGTACAGTTAATTTATTCATAGTGAAATGTGTTTGTAGAAATTAGATTGAGCTAACACAAGTACTCGTACTTTTTAAAGTACGAGCTATGAAGCTTAAAATAAGAATGTATATTATTTCATTTCACTTTTATAAAAAGTTAAAATCTCTCTTTTTAGGTAAAGGAGAGAGAAAATCTTTGCGGTGCGCTGTACCATATATTTTAATAGTCCAGCACACATATTTTTTGTAGTAAATTATTTCTGTTACTATTTTAATGCCCCATTATTATTTTCACTCCCATGATCATGAAATTACAATCCTAAGGAATATCAAAAAGAGGATATAAAGATGTATTTGTGAGTTCCTGTATGTGTCCTATATTGGTTAAGATAGATACTGGTTTAAAATATGAACGGTATAAACATATTAATAGATAGAATGCGAGATTAATAACTGGCTAATGTATTCAATTTATTCCCAATAAGAATGAAAAACTCTTTAAAAAATTCAAAATTGTTCTTATTTATAGTGTGATTAGATATAATGAAAATCCCTAACTCTTAGCTAAATATATTTAAATTATTATTAGCCCCATAATTTACGCAAATTTATATAGACTAATATATTTTATAATGTATTAATAAAATGAAGATTTTGCTGTATCTGTCATGAGCATTGCTTGATATCTACCAGACGAAAATATCTGAAATTTAAAAAATTGACAGTCCCTGTGGATGAAAATGTGCACCTTGAAGCCATCATTTTAAAATGTGAATTTGATTTATTTTTTTTCTCTGTCTGAACTAAATAAATAAGTTACCAGGGGTACCCAATCAATCCATTGCGTGGTTACCACAGGCAATGCTTGGCATTTCTGATAGTTTTATATACAACTAACCACACACTGTACTTTGTTAAAAACATAACTAATGTTTTAAATATATATATATAATATTTAATAATCTATAGAATTTTCGCATTAATATCCTATTTTATTTTTAATACACCACTTTTAAAATGTACTCGTATAAGAGAACACGTTAAAAGACATGCAACTGTACCAACTTAAAGGGTTTATAAAAATGTATTTTAGGAGTAGAAACGGCTTTTCTGTTGAATACCCTTTGAACAGCTTTTCTGTTGAATATTAATATAATTTACTTATTCTTTCGTTCTCTCACTTTTTTTTTTTTTTGCAGTTAAATCTGTTGCGTGCATAGCTGTGTATAAATGTATGAGGTTGTTTTCCCATTTCCATATCTGAATTTGTAATCAAACTGTAGCAAGCCATCAAACAAAGAAAACAGGCGCGCAAGAAAAAAAAAAATGTTCAAGGGAAGTTTGTTGTAAAGATGACTATAAAGATTTACTTTGGGTCGTTACTTTAAAAAAAAAAAAAAAATATTGTTTAGTTTGGTTAAAATAACATATTACAAGTAATTTTTACATTTATTGTTATGTAATAACTTTAAAGCTAGACTAATTGTGTTTCCTTTTAGTGTCACTCTGGGAATGACGTAATATCAAAGGGGCCACTTTTAGCGCTCCTGTCGTATTAGTTGAGAAAAAACGATCCTATTTTACTTCCTCTGCATGGGCTACTATTTTTATGTCATTTCACATTTCAAAAATATTATTAAAAATATTAAATTCTACATTATAACCTCGACAGTTTAGTTCTGTGAAAATAATAATATATATATGCTCATTTTTCAATTCAGATGTGGTTAAAATAAATGTTAACTCATTCGGCTGATTTAACTAACATTTAGCGTTTAATTTAGTTTTTACTATGTAATGGTTAACAGTTACTTTAATTCATGATAATTATTAATATATTAACTTATTAAAAGTTGATGAAATAAAAGTTATTTACGTTCCACTAAGGCTACTTGTTAGAATCCTGTAGAGTGAGGATTATAAGATAGATTGGAAGAAAATGTACCTATATTCAACTTGAGAAAATATAAATAGTGGATTTTTTTTATGTCTCCTGAAATTTTAACTCATATCCACAACATTTAGGTTTGAGACGGAACACCAGTCGAACCCCCTGGCGCTGTGGTAGCTTTGTCAGTCTATGTAGAATTTAGACTAGACAATTCACACATTTTTATAGCTATATGTTTCTAAGGATAGGTGTGGATTATTCAGTGTTTTATAATATTACTACTCACCATCCACTAATCCCCTAGAGACATTCGCATTTAACCAACATACTTGGATAGAATTCAAAGAAAATAAGAGAGTAGGGAATAATTCGAGAAGACCCTAGGTACACCTAACCAGAATTTAAAACCTGAAATTAACATTACTTACAAACCAGATAATACGAGTTTAATGACATAATCCATGTGCCCGTGTGCGATAAGATAAAATGCAAGAAATATGTACTATAACCTGTAAAATTAATACAATACAGCTTCTATACCTATGGTTCAATTAGCTAAACCTTATTGTAGTTTCCAGTACAAATATGGAACAGTTACTACTAAGACTAAGATTGTCATGATTTTAGTCTTAACTTAATTTTAATGCTAAGAAAAATATAAACATGTTTCAATCTCCATCTACGAAGGTTATTTGTTTTTTTTTTCGTATATATAATTGCATAGTTAAAGTTTTTTTAAAATTTTATAGCCTATTTAAACCCCATTTAGGACATTTAGTGCATATTTAAAAGCACATTAGATTTTAAATACCAACAACAGATGATAATTCATATTATATAAAATAGTAATATGACCTAATTGGAGTCATAGGTGAAAATTTAAGACCATTTCTGGCACATAAAACCTTTCATTTATCTATTCAAACTGTAAATAAACAAGGAAAAATAATATTGCTAAGCATGTAACTATTTTTTAACAAATAAAATGATATCCAATTTATTTAACACAGATTTTCAGAATAATTTAATAAATTTAAGTATTGATAGTTATTTTGTTCGGGTATATAATATGCACTTTTTGAACCGATTAACCATAGCAACATACCACTCATAAAATAACATAAATCTAGATATTATAAAACCCTCCTCCATGTGCCATTAGTTCATCACTATGAATGGTGAAACCCACATTTCACCAATGATACATTCTTAGTCCACCGAAACCTGGGCCATAGATCAGTATGAATGTTGAAACCCACATTTCGCCAATGATAAATTTTTAGTACACCGAGACCTGGGACTTTGATCAGTATGAATGGTGAAAACCACATTTCACCAATTATACATTCTCAGTCCACCGAAACATGGGCCTTATATTAGTATGAATGGTGAAAACCACATTTCACCAATGATACGTTTTTAGGCCACCGAAACCTGGGTCTTTGATCAGTATGAATGGTGAAACCCACATTTCACCAATGATACATTTTAGGCCCACCAAAACCTCGGTATTTGATCAGTATGAATGGTGAAAACTACATTTCACCAATGATACATTTTTAGGCCCACCGAAACCTCGGTATTTGATCAGTATGAATGGTGAAACCCACATTTCACCAATGATAATTTTTAGGTCATCGAAACCTGTGCCTTAGATCAGGATGAATGGTGAAAACCACATTCACCAATTATACATTTTTAGTCAACCGAAACCTGGGCCTTTGATTACCATTAATGGTGAAACCCACATTTCACCAATGATACATTTTTAGGCCACCAAAACCCGGGCCTTAGGTCACAATGCTGACATCTTACTGACTGAAATAAGGTGTCAGACTAATTTTTACTACATTTAAAAATAGCATATAATAAAATCAAGTTTATTTCAACTCTTAGGATTTGATATTTTCAAGGCCATATTTCACATATTAGTTTTTAAGGGGTCTACCTCTATGGTTTAATGAACATAGTTCCTGGCTACAGACCCAGAGGTCCTGGGTTCACTCCCCAGCAATTCCAAAATCTATTTGCAAATTAGCTGTGTTTTTTAAGGAGCCAGCCTAAGTAGCTGGGATAAGTTATTACCAATCAGATGTTGCGCTTGGGTTAAATATTGACAAAACCTTTAAAATCACATGAATTTGGTGTTTAGTGAAATAAACACAAACATATTTTCTATGGCCTTTTACATATGTGGATCATGGACTTGTAAACATGGTTAGAAAAGTCTACATTTTCCACTCTGAAAATTCCGAAAATATACATAATTTGGTTAATATGATAACCTATATGTCTTGGAAATGAAAGTTAACCGGTATAAGAGCGTAGAGTGGATATTTGTAAATCAAAATATTTAATCTAATAAGGAAGATCACAACAATAATATTTGGTCATTTGTATGTTTCTAATCCCCTTTTTGTTCTCCTACTTCTGGACAGCTCCATCAGGAACTTTATAAACCCACTTGGTTTTTTGCGTCTAGGAAATTCTTCTCGATTTAACGATTAATTGTATATAGGCCTTTTTTCTGTTGTAGAAACACTACACCAAAGAATATAAATTATATAATATACATTATTACTTACATGGTGACCTGGCGGTTTAGGGGTAAGGTGTCAGACTTCTGTGCTGGCGGCCGGGGTTCAATCCTCGGTCCCGGCACAGATTTATCAGATTACCAAACCCTTCCTTCACCTCTGACAAGACATCTTGTGAATGTGGGGAATGCCAGGCCTCCACCGTGGTCCGGATTCCACGTTAAACTGTAGGTCCTCCATTTCAACTCACAATTATTCTACCATTACACATTAGCGTAAGTGCGTATAACCCGAACGGGTAGTAAGACGCGGTGCTGCTAATAATAATAATAATAATAATAATAATACTTACATACTTTATGGCATTAAGAACTAGGAACACTGTTACAGGAAAAATGAGAAAAGAGAAACATCTTTATCTACCAAAGAGCTTAAGAATCAAATTAATTTTAAAAGATCTGAATTAAAAAGTATATATATCTGCTTATAGCTCATCAATTATTGGTTTTATAAAAATATGTTTCAAATAAAAGAAATTCATTTTTAATAGTACTACAATTTCACAATGATAAGTTATTACTTATCTCAAATAATTGTCGAGAAATGATAAAAATCGGAAAATTTCACTCGTGTAAATACCCTCAAAATCATTTTCATAATAAAATGAGAACTGCCATCTTATTTATAATGATTAACAGTGTTTAGATATAAAATGTAATCAAACACTTTAGAACTAATTTCGAGAAAATCTATTTTATCTCTTTTTGTCCACCAGTAAATTACCCTTAAACTTAGGGTTGAATATTTAATTCCAAAATCTCCTTGGGGGACCTTATTAAAACCCCAGATACCAAGTCTTATCTCAATCAGTAAAATAGTTTCATCTCCAGCCCAAGGTACATAAAGATGGCATTGAGAAAATAAATATTTTTTTACCATCACAATACATTCTCTCCAAGATGTATAAGGAAACTAAATATATATTATGAAACACGGTTATATCGTTGCCAGAGATAACCGCCTAAACTTTTCCTACTCCAGTTGCTCCGCGATAGACGGGGTCTCCTAGTCTTCAAGGTAATCTTCATCTTGGCTGCTCGTAGTCAGGAATGGATGAGCTCTTTCGGATTAATAATTCACCAGTTGTTGATTGACTGAGATCCTATGAGACAGCCACTTCCTTCCACCAGGTATGCACCTCGGCTACCCCAATATTACGGGTCGCCCCTTAATAGATTCACGGTGAGATGCGGCTAGCGACGTATTAATATAGACGAGCAAAGGGTAATTCGTTACTGTCTTGCGTTACGATAAAACAAGTTTAAAGCGAACGTTTATTTTCACTATGAACTCTTATAATGTTGCTTATGGGGGTAGTTCAAAAGTCGTATACACTTAAGATAGATTTTCCGTCCATCATATTAAACATTAAAATAAAACTCGTAATTAATATATTAAAATAAAACATGTGTTTTAAAATATGTCAAGCCTAATTAAACAGAAGATGAAACATTTTAACAATATTTAACTAATAACACTTATATCCGTTAATAAAACTTTATTGATCACTAAAACACGCTAATATTATATATTAATAAAATTTATGAGATGTTTACAAATAATAATGTAAATAATTTTATATCTGCCTCGGTGGCGTAGTTAGTTAACGCGCTTGTTCGTGTTGATCTAGACTGCCGAGAACGGGGAGATTGAGTTTAGAATCTCACTCGGGTGAACTAGGGTGATTTTCCTAAATGGTTTTCCACCATTCCTCCACGAAAATGTGGGTTCACTTCCTCTATATTCAACCTTCCAACTTTATAACGTAATTAGTAATTAGTACCTAATGGGAAGTAAGAAGTGGTGTTAAGTATTATAATGTTTTATCAGTAAAATTGTTTATATTAATATTGTAATAGCCCGTTTTGGTGGTCACGTGATCTAAGGTGCTGCACTCACCGTAGACTAGACTGCGGATGACAGGGAGATTTGGGCTCAACCCGGCCGGGTGTAATGAGGGTGGTTTCTTCAAAATTATTTTACATTATGCCTCCAAGTAAATGCGGGTACATTTCCTATATATATAGCCTTCCACATTTCTAAAACCATTAGCGTAAAACGAGATGCTAACAAAACATGTGTACATATCTGTACATAAGCTTACACAAAGATTTATTTGTCATCTAATATAAACGATAATTCTACCTTTTTTAATTTGTATTTTGGTTAAAATTAAATATCAACTGAAAGCGTGCTAGACCCACACTGTTGGTCACCTTGACAGATAGGTACTTAAGTTTTGTTAGGTTGGGTTTATCAGAGACGGGAAACTTTAATCTCAACCGGGTGTTAAAATATGTAGGATTTTTTTCTCTCCATAAAATGTTTCCCAACCTATTTCCACGTAGATTCCGTTGTATTTCTTCAAATGCTACATTTTTAGTCTTTAACCCATCAGTTTAAAGTTTAAATTAATCAGGGTGGGTAGTATAACTAAGTGTACAAAAAAACACTAGGTAATATAGATAATATGTCAAGTTTTTCCTTATTTTTTTTAGCACTGCATATGTACTAATTACCGATTTAGGCATAAGTTAGTTTGAATTAAAAGGAAGTGTACCTGCATTTGCGTGGTGGGATAGTGAGAAACTACTTAGGAAAACCATCCTTAGTACGCCCGACCGGGATTTGAACTCCAATCTCCCTGTCATCGGCTGTATAATCTAACACGAGAATGATGCCTTAGACCATACGGCCACTGAAGCAGGTTTTATTAAATAAAGTATGCAATCAATATTATTATTACTATTATTATTATCACCACGTCTTACTACCCGTTCGGGTTATACGTACTTACGCTAATGTGTAATGGTAGGGTGATTGTGAGATGAAAATGGAGGACCTAAAGTTTAACGTGGGATCCGAACCACGGTGGAGGTTCGGCCTTCCCCAAATTCACAAGTTGTGATTAATACACGTCTTTTCAGAGGTGAAGGAAGGGTTTGGTAATCAGATAAATCTGTGCCAGAAACGGGGATTGGACCCAGGACTCCCAGCACAGAGGTCTGACACCTTACCCCTAGACCACCAATATCAGCCGTTACTGTTAATTTCTCCAATACATAATTTATATTCCTACTTTTTCCGAGATTCGAATACATTTCAAATCATAGTTAATAAACCAGTTGGACCAAAAGCACTCTACTTTATTACAATAAAACATACGTGCTATTTATGTGTTGTGTATGTATAGTTTGATCTTGGTAGAAATAACAGTAGAAGTTACTTGCTAAAGTTACCAAAACAATTTTAATATCTTTATATATCAAGTTATGCATGTTATCTGCAGCCGTCACTTTTTATAGATAATATCAATACCTATAGAGTAACATAAATAACAAAGTGAAATGTTATTAATGTTGATCACAAAGAAATATGTTTGAATTTTCTCTAGTGTTCATCCAACCAAAACCAGGGTACATATATGAATATATGTCTAAGCACGTGCGTGGCCCGACTTTATTTGAACCAACTCCCCTTATCCCCCTTTCATTCATTTCCCCTCCCACCCACCCACCCACCCACGTTACTCTGTGTTGCTACCGCCAGGTGGAACCAGTAGTTCACGGTTGTTTAAATTTTCACCTCAAATGGGATTTACTCGGAAACCAAACGGGAAGTTAACGCACAAAACACAGTTATTAAATTTAAGCTACTTCATTAAAGTTTAAACACATTATTAAAAATGTAAACACTTAATTATTGACGGAATACTATGGGGGAAGTACTGTACAATCTGCTTCAGAGGACATTGAATAGCACGACAAAGCCAACTCGTAGAGAGGAAACAGTTTTATTTTGAATAACAATACTACAACTATTATTACTAATAGTATTACTTATACTAGTATAACCGCTACTTTATTTTTTTGTTTTTTACAGTGTCTAATTAGCCGTTTAGGCTATACATGTATTTTGGAAATTGATTAATCTAAGGTTGTAGGGATGGTGAAGGTTGTATTTAAAGGGAAACTACCAGCATCTGCGTGAAAAGAGGGTGAGAAACCACTAATTAAAATTTAACATTAATACATCCAACTGTGATTCGATCACGGCCCTCCTTGTCACCATCCAACTTGGATACTTCTACTACAAAATTGATAATAAAAAAATGTTATTTAAATATTTATAAGTTTTGTATGTATATCCAGTATATCTACATATTTTTATCAATTTAGTAGGATATAATGGACAGAAAATGTGCCCATATTTGCGTGAACAGAGAGGGGATAGATCAATCGCTAAGAAAACACAATCAGTACACCTTTGGGATTTGAACCTCGACATCTCCATCCCTATCTATATGAGACACACCTTTGCCCTCGTGATTACCGGTGTTGGTAAAATGTATATACTAACGGTATTATAATAATTAAATAATTTCATTTAGCTTAAAATAAGTTAATTTAAATATTTTATATTAACATTTTTTGATCAAATTCTAATTCTTGTACTACCCTTACTATCACCGGTATTCACATAGGAAAATATTTCACTATTGGTTTTTTATGTTTGGTCTATACGCTAATAATGTATATAGTAGCCCCAAGGCTTCTTTGGTGCTGACTGACAACTCACAGCTGACAGCTAAAAGCTTTTAAAAGTTACCAGACCAAATTATTTATCCCTACGCTGAACCATATGATCTGCAAAAACGTGTGTTTAGCAGCTGTCACTTCTGACAGTCAAAATTTAGGTATATACCTAAATGTTGACTGTCAGAAGCTAGCTGTGAGCTGTCAGTCAGCACCAAAGAAGCCATGGGGCTACTCTACACATCCAGTTTATTAGGTTGTATGCATACACAATATTCAAATGCAGTTATTAATATTATGTGGTTTTTGTTTTCAGAGTATTCCAAAATACACTTGCTTCATTTAAATTACCGTTTTAATGTTTAAAATATTTTAAGTACTAATTATGATATTGTATTATCTTAATATTTATTACTAATTATTTATATTCCGTACCCATCTTGACATATTCAACTGGGGTTCTATCTAAAAGTAAAAACACTCAAAGGTGACAGACTATTTGCTACTGAATTTATGCATTTACATTATTTAGTCATACGTTCTAGTATTATTATTATTATTAGCACCGCGTCTTACTACCCGTTCGGGTTATACGCACTTACGCTAATGTGTAATGGTAGGGTGGTTGTGAAGATGAAATGGAGGACCTACAGTTTAACGTGGGATCCGAACCACGATGGAGGCCTGGCTTTCCTCACATTCACAAGTTGTGATTAATACACGTCTTCTTTTTGATTTTTGTTGGAAGAACAGCGGAGAGAATTCAAACATATTTGTTTGCGGCCAATAATGATAGCATAAGTTATTAGTATTTTGTTAGTACGCTTTTATAGGTATTATTATTAATAATAATAAATATATATAAATTGACGGCTCCAGAGCACATGACTTTATGTATGAATATATTAAAATTATTTTGGAAACTTTATTAACTAACTTCTACTGTTATTCCCAATGAAATCATTATAACTTGTCCTGATTAAGTCGACTAAATATAGATAGCCCAAGGGAAAATAAGAATTTAGGCCGGTATTAAATCAACCACAATTGTATCAGGATGGCGGTAGGATAGAAAATGTATATAAGAGAAAAAAATAAAACCATGTAGGTTTTACGGATCCTAGCTTTGTACCTCGAGTACGAGTCAGAAGTTCTAACAATTCAGATAGTCCTAACGCTCGTTTAGATATGTTATCTTTTTTTTATTCATGTCTTTAAATTACACCAATTGACCAGGGATGTGGGAGTTATAACTTAGATTATATTTACTCTCATTTGCTTGAAGAGAAATGTTGGAGATGACCTCTGTTATTTTGAGGAAAAAGTGCGCACCTTTGGACCCGATGATCTTGGGTTCAAACCCGGTTGGGGTCGATGGATATCTCTTGAGAGATAAAAATCCGTAGTACAACTTCCTTTGGAGAGGAAGTAAAGCCGTCTGTCCTTTGTCGATTGTGGTATATAAAATAACCCTAGAAGGTATGTGAAAATACCTTTCTCGCCAAAATTGGTAGGGTTTTTCGCTCTCATTCATAGAAATTCTCTAGTGGTGACATAATCAGTCGGTTCAGAAAGTGCACGTTAACATCATTATTTTTCAAAGATTTTTTTTTTTTTAAAAAAGGAAAAAAGAAAGTTTGAAAAACCATCTAGGAAAAACTTCCCTCACTACATGCAGCTTGAATTTGACCCCTGACTTCACGGTAATAAAAAAAATCCAGACTTTATGAGTATCGTATTTAGTCCACGTGACAAGCGGTGTGAGTTAGTATCTAACGTAATATGAAGGTATATATCTTTTTTTTTCCTATAAACATCTATTATGTCATTATTTGGTAACGTAGACTTCCTCTCATTTATTGCAGTGTATCACAGAGGAGAACTATTAGAATGCCTGCCTCGTGTAGTATGTGACAGGGTAAGGAAGGCCCGGTAAACAGGTTAGAGGTTGACTCGAGGTAAGATGACACGCACCCCTTAGGGTGATACTGGAGTGGGGGGGAGGGGGTTGGTGGAACAACAAGAACTTTTCAACTCCGGGCACGTTCCCCAGTTAGTGGTGGGCCCAGGTTGTTAATTCCGTACCCGTTAGATGTCTCCCGCGAGACGTGAGACAATGGCAACACCCCCAGCTGGATGGATGGATAAGCTCCAGGGTGGTGACGTGAACCAATTTTCTTGACCCTTCGTTCTTTTTTTTTTT
>CABFVX010000378.1:289686-310259 GCA_902151425.1 Timema shepardi
CCTTAATGGTTTTCCACTATCCCTCCACGCAAATGAGGATTAACTTCCTCTAATTGAACCTTCCCAATTCCTAATCCATTAGTGTAATTAGTATTTAAGCGTATAACCCGAACGGGTAGTAAGACGCGGTGCTAAATAATAAATATACGTTTTGTCACGAAGACCAACTCTGTTATCTAGTGGTCATAGTATCTGCCTACAGATACAAAAGTCCTGAGTTCAATCCTCAGTGCTTCCTGAATTTTGCTGTGAAGAAGTAGGCTTGGAATGGGGTCAAACTCAGCCTCTTGAGGACAAATGAGAAGCTAGTTGAATAAATAAGAGGTAAAAGAGGGTTCATTTTGCTGATCAAATGAGACCCTCTCTCCGTATAGAGTGACACTATCATCACTAAAAATGGCGGCTTCTCGCTTGTGTGTTCATGACATGGAGGTTTTTTTAAAAACTGATTTTATAGAGAATTCGGTGTGAACATTATAAACTAATGTATTTTGATCTATAGTTAAGCTCCAGTATTGGTGTATGGCCATATTTCATAGAAACCATCCTTAAATCAATTTAATTCCATGCAACAGGTTTTGGAATGATACGCTATTTGTTTTGCATATCGAATAAAGTTACCAAGTCCTATACCCCGAATGTGTGACATAAAAGATTTTCTAACAATCTGCACCCATCTATTTAAACTCTGTACTCACTAGATGCTACATAGAGCAGTCGACATAAAATCTCTATCCTTAGAGAAATTATAGACATTGATGCAAAACACAACCATCGTCCTTAACCCCCAAACCCTCACCTTATCAATATTTAACAAATGACAGCTCCATACGATCATCCACAATACAACGTGATCCTTCATCAAATTTGTCTTTTTCAATACAATATTATGATAGGTACATAGCTTTTTAAAACATTATTAAATTAATACTTTCCTTTAAGTTTTATTTTTCTTAGTTATGAAAAAAAAATTACGAACTAGATAGTAATAAAAATGTATGTATAAAATTGTGTGTCTTGCTGAAGGAAAGGAGGGACCTTTGAAATCCGGATTAAATTACTGTAATAATACAAATACATTAATTATTTTGCAGGGCCTGGAAACAAAGATTCAATACTGTTACCCTAGTTCGAATTTTTGGGCATTTAAGTAAACTTTCTTCCAAGAACATAACTTTATTTTATTATAATCCTAAACCTAAATTTTCAAAAGTTTATTTTTTACCACTTTAATGAAAGATAACTTGAAAGATTTTCGTGGGTCTTGGGAGATTTGGAATGTACACATCAAGGTGTTAAAAAATGTGTTTATAAAAAATATCTGCCCCGTTAGCCTTATTGGTTAAAAGTAGAGTGTATTTAAATTTGGGTTCGTTAGAAGAATCTAAATTGGTCCAGAAATAAATGGCAAGAAAGGTAAAATTGAAATAGCTTTAGTTATCTATCTAAAAGGTAAAACCCACTCAATCACTGACTCACTCATCACAGTATATCCCCAACCCATACATCTGGAAACTTAAAATATTGCGTGGAGGTTCATTCTAGGCCCTTGGAATTTGCGAAAGTTGACTTCTGAGAGGTGAAAAGGGGAGATGAAAGTTTTCAAAATTCACTTGTGTATCTTTTGAATGAGTGGACATGAATCTTTGGAATTTAAAATGAAGGTTTCTGTTTAGAATTGGGGGAAACATTTTCAAGGGGTTTTCAAAATGCATCCCCTTGTAGGGTTGAAAGGGGAAGAATGGTGTGGGACTCACTGACTCACTCATCACTATATTTACAAAACCCCAGGGTTTGTAGATTTGAAATTTTTCTTTCCAGGACCGTAGTAAAATTTTCCCACACAACCAAACAAATTTAAAACTGGAAGATTTCAAAATGGGGATCTGAAAAATGAAGGGCGTATGATTATAAACCAAAATTAGATTAGGTAGAAGATTAAAATTAGGAAGACAGAGAGACAGCTGCAGCTAGCCAATTAAATAATAAAATTTGAGATTTCTAAGAGTCAATTGGAGAAAAGTGGACGGAGGACTCAAAATTTAATAGAAAACTACTTCTTCCCACTGAAATTCGCTAGGTGAGTAAAAAGATAAGGCTAAATAAATATTAAGGACTGAAAATGTTAAATTTTTAATTGGAGCCTTGGTAAACAAGTGAAAGGGGACGTATTAACAGAATATATTTTTAGGTGTGGTAGAAAATTAAAATTGGGAAGGCAGGTAGAAGGACAACTCTAGATAAGCATTTTTTTAATCTAAATTTCTAAGTAGGCGTTGTTTAAATAGTGGTGTGGTTAATACAGCTAATATAAAACCCTACTTACACTACTTTTAGGTGTGGTTTAAAATGACAATTTAGCAAGCACGTAACTAAAACTTGTAATTTAATTAAATAGGTTTAAAAATTTCTAGTTGGAAATGTAGAAAGTTAAAAAGGGTGGGGTATCTTAAAATATTTCCAAAATTATTATAAAATCTTCTTTTTCACATGGAAAATAATATTAAATTGGCCAATTTTGTAAAAGGACCTCTCCACAGTAACCATATCATATGGAAAGCTTGGAATTTAAATATACGGGGAAGGACATTTTTAATGTAAAAAAAAAATCTCGAAATGGTTGAAAATTTAAATATTGTCTAAGGCAAAATAATCCAAAGATTAATTAATACAAAAACGAAAGGTTATCTTAAAAGGGATCCACTAGCATTACAATGACAAAAATAAACTAAAAATAAATTAGCGCTTATCTAGCAGTGACATAACAATTAAAATAACTAAATTCTGGTGACATAGCTAAGCGAGGTGTGATGCTCGTTATAAAACCATAATGTTGATTTTCCAATAGGTTTCTGTATCGAAGTATATTATCTATTTATGCTCTTTGGTAGATTGGGATCCCCTTTTTTTCTAACATATTTCAGTAATAATGTATATTATTTCGTTTATACTATTTCACTATGATTGGGTAAATATAGCGTTGTTAATAGATTGCGTTTGTTTGTGCTCTCAGTTTGTGGAAAGAGTAATATTTTATCTCAAATATTTATTTTGCTTTATGTTATTATTAATTACCACGATTGGTTTGTGATTCTATGAGGAACTATAAAAAAAAAGTGGACAATCGGATGTTGAACGTTCTAATTTGGTATAGTGATACTCTAGTCTGTGAATAACGGGTCAAACTGCTAATTACTGATATAATCAATAAAGGAATTAGATTTATAATTACGATTGATGTGGATGGAGGAAAATAAATTCCGACGTAGTACACTGGAGTTTTATTTTAACATTAGGAGTTTTCCATCCTTTCTTCAAGCAATTGTTAGTTCACTTTATTTAAAATAATACTCTTTATCATGAAATTTATCCAATCTACCCACGTAGTGTGAACACGTGAAATAGATGTTAGGATAATCTAGACTGTTTTGTTGATAACGTTGAGGATCAGGGTTTAAATCCTGGTTGGGTGTACTGATTCTCTAAGTTATAACTTTCTCACGCTCATTCCAATATTATAGTTAAATTAGAATAGATTAAACGTCTGATAGGACAGTAGGGGGAAAGGTGTCACTCTAGTATGTGGATGGTATTTACAATCATATACAGTAGCCCCATGGCTTCTTTGGTGCTGACTGACAGCTTTAAAAAGTTACCAGATCAGATTAAGTATCCCTACGCCGAACCAGATGATCTGCAAAAACATGTGTTTAGCAGCTGTCACTTCTGACATTCAAAATGTAAGTATATACCTAAATGTTGACTGTCAGAAGTCAGCTGTGAGCTGTCAGTCAGCACCAAAGAAGCCATGGGGCTACTGTAGTTATCTACACTAATATTACAAAGAGGAAAGATTTTTTTGTTTTTGTTTTTTGTGGATAAACTCAAAAACTACTTGACCGATTTTAAAAATTCTTTCACCAGCTTAAAGCTACATTATCAGTGCGTAACATAGGCTAGATTTTATTTTGAAAATTTAATTGATTCCTCATAAAATGTCGATAGTCACTCATATTTTATGGTGGAGTCTATGATGATTCTTCAATATGTGTGTTGAAAATAATAATGCGCGGGGGAGGGAGGGGGGTAAGGGTCTAGTTTATAATAAGTTCATAAGGGAACCAGTGAAAACAGATATATGCACTGAACTGCACGCCGGAGAAAGACATTTGTCGGCCGCAAGATTCACGCGAGAAAATCAGCCAATATCTGACTTCAGACGCAGAGATAGAAAGCTCAACATCCGTTCGAACTAACCGGGTCAGGGCCTTTGCAAAATATCAAGGGGATTCTGCCATAGAATGAATAATGGAAAAGAGAAACAAAGAAAAAAAACAAGCTAAACTCTTTCCCCCTGGCTCGTCATAATGCGATATAGCAGGATAACAACAAGCCAACCCACGAAGAGTAGGGGAGGGAGGAAATAAAATAAAACAAAAGCATACTCTTTCCTAATTCGAGCCTAGCATTGTTTTTATGTACGATAATTTAATCACGGAACGTGTATAACTTCTTTTTACTGCTTTGATGTGCGGACATAAAATGAAGTATATTTTAAATGTATTGTTTACTTGTTAAATATGCTTATTTATTTAATGATGTAACCTGAAACCTGAAAAAAAAAATATGTTTTCTATCAAAAGGACTCACCATATAGCTCTCAGTACCAAAGTTAAAAATGTGATCATTTTTATACTAGAACAACCTGAAAACACAGCTATTTAAGACATCACTTGGGTTTGAACCAAGGTTAAAGGGGACAATTATATATTGTAAACAGCCTATTTCGCCACACTGCCACGTGTATCTGTTTTAATATGATATTTCTCGTGTCGATAAAGTATGGTTTTCGAGAACCATTTCGACATCCTTAACTATGACGAATCTTGTAAATTTAAGTGCCTCCAACGTGAGTATTACAATTCATTATGTGTTTGGGGTTACAGGCAAAATGGCTTAATTGATATTGTTCAAACCTGATATTTAAATGGTATAATTTAAGGGGATTAAATATTTTAAAATGTAAGGATAATTTACTAATAACTCATTTTTAAAAATTTGATTTTTTCCTAAATTGACTAAACCGTTTTTGTTCAAAATTACTTTACGGAATGTTTCAAATAGTAAACAATAAATAATGTGTTCTTTTTTTTACTTAAAATATACTCCTTTTAGAGTAGTTTACTAACTAATGATATTTTGAAATCTGTCAAATTTAAAAAAAATTGATAGAGAAAATTTATTTTTAGATTTATATACGAAGAATATTTAAGTTTTTATATTATTATAATATTTTAATATCGGAGTTTTAGGTCTTGTTGTATGAGCACATCACATAATCCAATCGAAATTAATGTTGGTATAGGAGCTTATTTTACATCTGGTATATCGATTATTGCTGCCCTTACCGAAATGAAAATATTTAAATAATTGAATACTGTTTATGGATCACGACTTAATTATAGAAACCCTTGTATATGAGCTTTATTGTTGGTTTGACTGATCGAATTGACATTAAATATCTGTACAGCAAAAATCATGGGTGTGGGCTCTGTCTGTCATTTTGTTTGTCCAGAATTTTTCTCGAATTTCTGTATAAGGTGCAAAAATGAAACTTCACACACACACACACACACACACACACACACACACTGATTAATTAAGTGTTGTAGTTCCTAAAAATCACTTAAAACTGGTTTATTTTTTAAACAAGAGTGTCCCCAGGAGAGGAATTCAGCACCCCATGACAACGTGGGAAAGTTATGGATATAGTATTTGGTTTAAGGCCATGACAATGACTAAGACAATTATATTATTGACCTTGTCTTACTTAGACAGACCCTAGTATAAAAAAAATGGATATAAGTTTTTAATAAATCTCTCTCATTAACTCCAACAATTAATGTATTCATGTAGGCCTATGTTTAATATAGTTAACATCCAAAACTGAGATGGGATGGGCACATAATGAGGATTAAGATGGAGAGGAGTACAAAGAAAATGTAACTCATAGACATTTATTTTTTCAAAATTGATTTAATTTGTTCCTTCAAATGTTTGCTATGATAGTTTCATAAATTATTAGAAGAGGTGTCAAAAGAATCGAGGCTTCCCCTTAAAATAATATCCTTCAATATAAACATACATATATACATATTTAAATAAATAAATATGTATATACACACAATAGTTACATTTTATTTTAACTTATTAAAAAAAATTTTTACACCATCATTGTCCAAACTTTATCGTCATTTCCACTTCACTCTAATATGTAGAGGAGGTAACGATAACTGTTACAAAGTAAATGTATAGCAAGGTAGAGACTGGAAAATATTTCATAAGCTCAAACGAAATAAATAGTTAACAATAAAATACTTATTATTTAAAAAAAAGATGATATAGGGTTACAATTGATAGCATGAAAACAGTAATAAATGTCCGTTAAATTTATTAAGGTAAACATGTAACTCTTAGAAGTATAAAGGAAAACAGTAAGTTATAAACTGACAAATATGATAGGATTTAACAACTCCAAAATTATAGGAACGTCACGTAGCACGGGAGAATACGTGTCCAAGACGACACGGAACAGTCAAATGGAAGTTAAGTTGATGGAGAGTATTGGATTCCAAAACAGCCGGGTTAGAGCCAAACCACCACCAGAAGGGTCTAAACAGAAAACATGGTGAATTAATTACTAATAAAAATATAAATGCAAATCCTATAGTTTTAGAGTTACTAAGCTAAATGTCGGCCAAGCTAACTAGCTTGATTTGAAATTAAGGTCCCATAGATACACTAAATAATAAATGGTAAGAGGACGGTCTGTCAATTACATTAGCAGATGGCTAACAATCAGGTGTCAACACAAAATTGTACCATGGCCGGTCCTTTCCCAGTGGGTACTCCCAGAGCACTCAATAGTACATTTATACCACTACCCACTCCCTGGGGTATACGTAAAATCTAGTACACACTAACTTTAAATACTTGGACAAATGAGGTGCCAACAAGTGGTAAATGAAAATACTATCTGTGTGAGCCACTATATAAATCTAGCCATGTTCCGCACTTTGCGCACTAAAAATAGTAACACAGAAAGAGGGGTCCCAACAAGAGTTCTGTGAGATACTGACTTAACTAGGTCCTCAAATAAATATGTTAGACAACCTGCTTGTAGCCATACAAAAATTCGAACAAGTGAGCATGACGTCCACGGCGTCATGGGATATTGTGAAGTCATAAGGACTTAAAAACGAATAATTACCTTATGGAGAAGAGGAACCTTAAAGTAAGGTCCTTATTACATATAGAGCTCAAAGCCCCAGTATTTAAGATCTGTTATATGGACATAGGGAAAATATATAGTCGGACTATCTAACTAAAGAAATTAAGTCAGATTGACACAAAACCAAATTTAGTCACCGCTTCGACTAACTAAGCTAAGTCAGAAGGACACAAAAACAAAACTTAGTCACCCTTTGGACTTAGAATACATTATAGCCGATTCGACTAACATAAACAAAATTAGTCTCCTTGACTACTACAACAAGTCTGAAGGACTTGGATATTTGTCGAATACTTGGTACGTCAGACGGGATTCCCTCGGAGTGGAGGTGGTGAGACCCACAACCTAAACATAAAGACCACCAGTTTATTCTTCAGGTACTGGAGCAGAGGTTCCTCCTTCGAGGATATAATATGTTGAACTGCAGTCCAATTAACCCAGGGGTCACCCGTTATATACTATTTTTTTCTGACATGACCAAATATGGGCATGTAATGAGGGAAAAGGAAGGAAGAGGGGAGGTAGTAAAAGTGGAGAAAGAGTTTCCGAGGAAGTCCACTAGGGCAGCAGTGCTCTAACTCGAGGAATCGAACCAATGACCGTCAGGTCCTTCGTCAATATCGAGTGTTTAAGGATTCAGACGTCTGTTAAAACTGCCACGCCTTCGCTTCCGCCATACTTACAGCATAGTTGGTCGAAGCATGGTGTTTGTATCCGGGAACATCCACTTAATGCAAATAGAACACAAATGTAGTTATTGCAAAATATATCAGTTTTAATTCTCTTCTTTGGATTCTTTTATTTCAGATTACGGTCTGTAGGTATCATTTTACTTGAGTGACATGAAAATTAGAATGACCTTACAGAGGCATATACTTCCGTATCTTCGCAACTATTTGAGATACTAAATAACTTTTCATTACAAAAACTGTATTACTATTAAAAATAAAACAAACTCTTAAAAGAAATATATTTTTATAAAACTAACAGTTTCTGAGATATTGGCAAATATATTAGCACAATTTTGTGAGCTTTAGTTGTAAAGAGATACTACTTAATTTTTAACGCAATAATTCTCCAATGTCATAAAGTAATTAAATATAGGTAAGCCTCTCAAAAAGTTTTTTTTTTTAACTTCTAAGGATAAATGTTTGTACAGCAATGATCTATCTCCATTTTAGACTCAATAGGAATATTTACATTTTTTATTGGTCAGAATTTATAAATTAGGAATTTAATAGCAATGTGATGGCATGAAGATTTTCAGCACCTAATAAAATTTCAAAATTTTAATACGAAGTGTTGGCACTTGTGGACCAAATATTTATCTTTTTTTATCGATCCAAACATACAAAGAGGACATTAATTCTTTAAAAATAAGATTATAAAATTTAAAACCAGTACTAAAAAAAAAGTTGTACATAAGTTTAGTGCAATTTATGCTTGGGCTTGCTAGTGTATAATATTTTGTTTCACATATCTTACGAGTTTTGAGTAAATATTTTCATTTTTTGACAATAGAGGGAGAAAGTCCGTGTGGAATTCCGTACCATTTATTTTTATAAATTTCTTCTTTGGAATGGAGCATATTATGTCACTGTCAATGAATTTTATTTGATGTAATCTGAAATCTACATAGTTAAATATATATATATATATATATNATTAAGTCGTTTGATTACTAATATAGCTTTATAGTCGTTTGATTACTAATATAGCTTTATTAAAACAAGAATCATTTTTACTTATCTAGAGCGAATAATAACTTCCGCGTTTGCTTGGTTTTTTACGCTCCATTTCAGATTTCCTTTGTGGTCTTGCCGTATTTTTCCGTTGCAATATTTCATTCTATTGAAACTAGCTTCTATTTTTCTTTGTGTTTCTTTCTTTTGTTTAGATAACTGTCGCCTTGTGTTTCGTCAGATCCGTATGCTCTCTCGACAGTCATTTTCATTCCTCATCAGCCTTATTTCTCCATTCAACCACCTGGAGCGCCATCTGACTATGTCAGTTTCAATACCACAGACAACAACAACCAAGCTAGTGACGACGTAAAATCCCAGCCTCAACTCCCCTTAAAACAAACCTTTTATTCCATCATGTGGTAGAAAAGTGTAAGTAGAGTAATTTTCCCAAACCATGCAGAATTATTTTAAATCATTCCATATCCTAGATAATCTATTTTATTAGTGGTTATTAATAGCAGTTAAATAATATATATGTATTATATTAATCAGGTCTATAGTATTATATTTGAAAATAAACTCGAATAATAACCAATATTTAAACACCTGAAATAATGTATTTGTAAAATTTTTAAGTTACTCATTACATCCAATAATGTGAAAGACTTTTTGTTGATACTAAATTAAACGAATTGTTAATAAATATTAAGCCGCTTTTATTAATTTATAAATATTAAAAAGAGGATTTCACTTGTACAGTTTTGCCTCTATTTTAAAATATATACTTTTTTACCTAAATGCATTTGTTATAATACATTTTTACTTAAATATATTTGTTATTTATGCTCCATTTTTTTTACAGTTTATAGCTGTATCATAGTAACCATCTTATAAAAATCTGTTTCTAAAAATCATTGGAAACAAAACATTAACCAAAGAGAAAAGTGGTTTTAGGAATTAGCCTATCAAATACTTGCCTTGTTAAATATAAACTTCATATCATGTTTTTTTTCCCTAAAAGTGTTCCACGTATTGTTACGAAAATACCGTATTTATTTGCCATTTTCTGACAGTTACAAAATATGAAAGGAAACCTTTGGTGGTTCAAATACTTTCCTCTTTGATATGTTGCACAAAGAAACAACTAAAAAGACGAAACGCTCAAAAGAGCCAATAATACGCCATTCGCCCATGAAAAAAAAAAGACTCGCAGAGTTAATTGCGTTGCAATTAATACGGCCACAAAGAGAGGAAAGAAAACCAAACTAATATTTTCGGTCCATTGGTCTACCTTTTTGATGCCTTTTAACTGCCTCTTTCAACTTACACGAGCACTAAGCCACGTGGCAAAACAAAAGCCTAAACAACCCAAAACAAACCTCTGAAAATTGGAAAAACTGTTGAACTTGACTGTGAGAGATTTGTTTTGGTAGAGAAACGTATTAAATTTTACGGCGATGTTTGCTATGAAGCAATTACCTTAGGTCTACGAGAGGACTCCCCTTGGAAACAAACAAGATCGAAGACATCCACTTCGAGTCACCGACACTGCTAAATAATTAATTATGAACAGGTTTGTTTGAAAAATGTTAGTTTCTGTCAACAAGTTAGGCGTGTTTCAGATTTTAAAGCTATCACTTAAAATATTAATACCGTTTCCTTATTATCTTATTATTATTATTATTAGCACCGCGTCTTACTACCCGTTCGGGTTATACGCACTTACGCTAATGTGTAATGGTAGGGTGAAAGATGTCTTGTCAGAGGTGAAGGAAGGGTTTGGTAATCAGATAAATCTTTGCCGGGACCGAAGATTGAACCCCGGCCGCCAGCATAAAAGTCTGACACCTTACCCCTGGACCGCCAGGTCACCAATTTGTGAATAATAATATTACTAGTTCCAGTGGTCACATCATCATACCTTAGATAACCGGCCCCAAGCTGTAGTGGTCAGTACACCTGGATACGAGCTTGGGAATACCGGGTTCGTTTCCCGGTTGGTACCTTGGGTATTTTTACCAAAAGGTAAATAACCTCAAAGGTCACAATGGTTTTGGTAATTAGGCTTAAATTAGATGTAAGTGTTTCCACACCCTCATATTCACTATCACTATCATATCATCACATCGGGACACGGAAATAGCTTCCGCGGAATGGATGTACGATTAGTACATTCGGGGATCCCCTGGGTCACAGTACATTAGTACTGGCTAATCTTCTCCCTACTGGTTTATGAATTATGTAGTCCAGAAGAGGAATATTATATATCATACTCTTGATTGGGTACACCGGTAGATTTTGAATAAGATGCTCACTAGTATACCACGCATTAGTGTATGCGCACTGGTTATTAGGGACAAACTATCTTATGATATAAGCAAAGAGAAGCAGCCTAAACAAGGGCCATCCTATTTCTTCTCGAGTCTAGGGCCACTCTTCACATATTTATTGGGTATATGAGGAGGTAGCTGGTGAAAGTATCGGACATTTAAAGCTATTCACAATCATTGTGCCAATTCACTTTATGCTGTCATACATTTTTTACTTTGTTCAGGCTGTCATTTTGTTTCTACTTTATCGAATATTATTCTAAGATCAGGACTGATTCTGTTAAAAGGATTATTATTTCAGTTTATGACACTATATATAAAAAGTGAGAGAAAAGAGGCAGTTTTTTAAATGCAACAGCATTCGGATGATAAAAATACATTCGATTTCGTTCGCCGTGCTAGAATAAGACACTCTCGCGCACACTTAGCTCTATCAATTTTAAATCTAAATATAGGATATTACTTTCTGCCATAGTAGGAAAATGTACCTTAGTGTTATATTGGAAATATTGTTGAACTTTGATATGTTAGTTTAAAAGGATAGCTAAACCTTAAGGTGAGGATTTAGGTGACGCGAGAAAAAGGTTATAATGTTTTTTCAGTTTTAATAGCAAAAAATTTCTGGCCAAAATAAATAAAATATTGCTCCATAAGAAACCTAGAGTTTAATTTTATTCACATGGCAATATCAAAAGTTTTTGAATATCTGTCAAGGGTGTCCTGAAATCTAATGGCGACTTTTTCTCTTCATTTATAAAGTTTATCTAATGCCGCTATGATCGAGACAAATATTCAACCACTGTTTATTTCACCATGTGAAAAAATTTAAACTACTTGAGTAATATTTTATTTATTTTGCCAATTACAAATTGTTATAAAAAAAAACTGCACAAAACACTGGAGTTTTATCGCGTTCAATACATCATCACCTTGAATCTGAGTAATTAATTATAGAGGAAACACGTTTATTATCCATCAATATCTTAATATTGGATATAAACTGTTTTTAATCTCGACGTCATTCGGGAAATTTAAGCTACTAAGCAACATCATCCTTATAAAGCATTCTCTCCGCCCTCCTGTCGACAGCTATTTCATTTCTCATACAATTTTTGTCCCCCCCCTAGAAGCACAGGACGATTCTCTTCTGTTTAACAATGCTGTTTGAAATCTGAACTCTCATATGAGCTTGCTTCCTGCCCGCATATGCGACGCTGAATAGTTGAAATTCTCTTCGTTTTCTGTGAAACTTTCAGTGCAGTGGCTTGTCCGGTTACCAAAGTGAGGGGCTAATCAACATCTGTCGCATTGTCCCTGGACGGACAGGAAAGAGTGGGGGAGGGGGGGGGTTGCTGAGGGCCGTAAGGGGAGAGAGGAAAGTAAGTCGGGAAAGTCTGGACACAGGTAGGATGGGAGAGAGATGAGAGAGGGAATCTGAAAAACATCTCAATTCATCTCTATTATTCCTTCGGCCGCCTCTCTCTCTGTTCTGTTTAGTCCATTGTAACAATGTCGTCGTGAACTCTCGTTCATTGTTTGGAGCCTCTATTATAACAGGGAGGACCAAAATAATATCTCCTAAGGAAGAACAGCTCAAAGTCAGATACAATATAATGTGTAAATGGTAGTAAATCTATCCGTGTTGGACTACACATTATTACAAATTAGTTTTTGTCGGCATCCACAATATGGCAACAGGAAAATAATTTCAACTTTGGAGATTTCCAATTTGGTCCACTCTAATATCCGTATGAGAGTTTTAAAAATAATTTTCTTTCATAAAAGATGATAAGATTTTTGAATACAATAAAAGATTAAAGTAATTATATGTATATCAACCATTTTAAATTTCAATTACGTTCGACACCCTAGCTCAGTCAGTAGAATGTCTACATACAGAAACAAAGGTCACTGGTTCGATTCCTGGAATGGTCGAAAAATTTATAATTGGTACAATGCGGATTTACCCTTTCACAGTAATGAATTAAGGGGAAAAGACAGGATATTGTGCCTGTCCTAGTCTTAAGTTATATTATAAGGGAAATGAAGCTACAACAGGCTAATCAAGCCGGTAGTGAGAAAATATATAGCGTGAATAAAAACCGACGCAGCCCATAGGCTTGAAACAGTAAATAACGTAAACATTACAATTACATCCTCCTCATTAAGAAGTCAATAGATTTTATATTAATTATGTAATAAAGCAATTTTTATAAATTATTATTGTGTTGTTATTTAAACTAATGTGACCTTTGTTAACTATCCACTAATAGCTTGAGTTTATGCAAATGCATTGAAACTTGTTGTTGGAACTAAGATATCTAAAGTGATATATCCAACGGTGAAAGGGATCGATAGTTAAAATATATGAAATGTGTTTTAAGATATTTATATGCAAGGCATATTTCAGAACAATACTGTTTAAACTTGTGAATCATTTGGAATCTCTTAATAACTCACTGTAACACACATCCTATTCTTTTTTAAGAGATTAGAATAAATCACAATATTATTAGGTATTTTAAAAACCGCCTTTGTGGTCTAGTGGTCAAAGTTCATGGCTACAGATACAGAGCTATTTGATTCGATCCCCAACACGTGCAGATTTTCTGTGAAGCAGTTGTTCTGGAACGAGGTCAACTCATCCTCGTGAGAGCACTTGAATGAAAACGTAGTAGCTTTATTCTAGAAAAGTGAGATTAATGACTGGAGGGCTCGTTGGGTTAATAACAGTGCATCCTCTATCCACAGAAGTTGGCACTCTATTTTCCAACAGGGGGCGGTCACTCGGTTGGTATGCCATGAAGTTAAATATACACACACATATATATTATTTTTTTTCTATTGGCTAGTCATTGTTAATATAATTGTATGCGTCTACTCATTTTTGTATTTAAAACCTGTTAGGTTTTAAATATTCAAACTTCTAAATTAAAATAATTTTATTCTTTTCACCAATTTTAATATTTCAAACAAAAAATCTATTATTTTATCGCTCAGCTTTAAATTGTAGTTTAACACGGTGCTAAAAATATTTTAATACATACACATCTAATGGTTTTCAACTTTTAACTCATTTTTAATAGGTTGTATTTATCCATTTGTCAATCATTAACTAACTTGTAGCTCTCTTATATTATTAAATTGATTTCACTTCATAGTTAATATAATCCCGTATCATTGTATATCTATATGAACACCTTAATTTAATAATACACATCAAATATTATTATTATTATTATTATTATTATTAGCACCACGTCTTACTACCCGTTCGGGTTATACGCACTTACGCTAATATGTAATGGTAGGGTGATTGTGAGATGAAATGAAGGACCTACAGTTTAACGTGGAATCCGAACCACGGTGGAGGCCTGGCATTCCTCACATTCACAAGATGTCTTGTCAGAGGTGAAGGAGGGGTTTGGTAATCAGATAAATCTTTGCCGGGACCGAGGATTGAACCCCGGCCGCCAGCGTAGCACATCAAATAGATCCTAGGTAATATGCTTAATTTATATAATTACTTTAATCTTTCTTATATTCAATTAACCTGAGTTTAAGTTTGTTGATATAATATAATGCAATATAATGGAATTATAATTGATGTTTATCTGGTCCCACTGAGAGGTGTAAACCTAACTTGGAGATAGACAAGAAGACAATCTAGGTGTTAGTTAAACTTGTTTAAATTGCATGAGATTTAAAGCAAACTTCATTAGTAATATGAAAAAAATGCTCTAAATACACGTAGTCATTTATTGGCCATCTTACAAATAAATTTAAGGTTGGAAATATTCAAATTTTTACAAGATTGTCTGGATTTTTATGATTGGTCTGAACATCAAGTTTTAAACAAATCACTCACTTCCCCCACTCAAAAATTATTATGTTGTAAGGCATTGTTGTTATGTTTAATAATTGCATAAAGGACAGGATGTATGTAGGCTGCTGGGTACCAAACCCTATGTAGATTATGGTGGTGGGTACACTTCCTCTTTATAACTTTTTTATTTTGTAAAGAAGGTAAACTAAATTTGGGGGGAGTGTGGAAAACCATTTAGGAGAACCCACCTTTATTACACCCGGCTAAGATTCTAACCTCGATATCCTCATAATCGGCAGTATAATCTACTGTGAGAGTGGCACCTTAGACCATGCGTCCACCGAAGCAGATAATACATTTTTTAAACCTATATAAACATTATTGTGGAAGTAAAAATCTTTCACCCTCATCGGTGATCGAATGGTCAGACTGGAGTTGGTAGCCCTGTCGCTAATCGGCACAAGTACTAAATTGGCCATAAAAATGTGGTGAACTTTAGTTTTCCAGCTCACACAGTAGAATAAAAATAAAAATCTTAATGGCGTGTGCTGGTTATACTTTTTAACAAATGGAGTGTCGAATGTATTATTAAATTGTCTTATGTTTTCTATATGAACAGTTTTCATCATTTGTGTCTGAGGCAGTTTTATTTGAGTCAAATTGTTCATGTTTTGAATTAACCTTCTAACAGTGTGTGTTGTTTAAATATCTATTAAGAAACCTAATTTATCAATTTGTACATGATGTGGTGAATTTAACTTCTAATTCGCTACACTGAGTCTACATTAAAAATATGTTTCCCACCTTTAGTTTATGCGCCCTTTTATGCATGCGAGTCGTATCGTCCGATAACCGAAAAAGCGGATGGCAAAAGCTCGTCCTGTTTGTAAGGTTCATCCCATTGACAGTGTAAGATACTTAGATAGTGCATTTCGTAATCTGCACAGAAATTTTAGAGACATTAACAAGTTTTTTAATGATTATATAATGGCTATTACATCGTTTGATGGGCTAGTAGTAACATTCCAAGGAACCATTCTATATATGACATATTTAGTTTAGTTTCAACACAATTATACGATAACACCTGCCGAAATCCTTCACACAACTGGCTAACACGATGGGAGGTTCTCTGCACTGATTTCTAGGGAACAGATGACACACAACTTGTGTGTTTGCATAAAAGGAACCATTAAACGCCATGTACAGTAGCCCCATGACTTCTTTGGTGCTGATTGACAGCTCACAGTTGACCGCTGACGGCTTTGAAAAGTGACAAGACCAAATCATGAATCCCTACGCCAAACCATATGATCTGCAAAAACATGTGTTTAGCAGCTGTCACTTCTGACAGTAAACATTTATGTATATACCTAAATGTTGACTGTCAGAAGTGAGCTGTGAACTGTCAGTCAGCACCAAAGAAGCCATGGGGCTACTGTATATAGAGAAACTGGACGAGTTTATGCCGCATGCGATTCTTAGGACACGATTACACTTTCTTGAAATCTCAACGATAGCTAACTCGGACGGCAGAGCATAAAGGAATCTATTTGTTCCCAATGATTTATAAAACGGACGAGTTTTTGCCGTCAGCTGTCGGACGACATTAATTGAATGCGTATAAGGGCCTTAAGACATCACTCTCCAACAATAATTTGGATTGCCGATGACGGGGAGATTGTAGTTCAAATCTAGGTCAGTTTAATTGAGGGTAATTTTTTTTTAATATCTTTTAAATCTCCTTCCACGCAAATTTGGGTGCACTATCTCAAAATTCAACCATTCTCATCCCTAACGCCTTATTGTAGTTAGTTTATATGGATATAGCTTGAATGGGTAGTGAGTGACATGCGGTGACAAAAAAGAAAGTTTATATTAATATTATGATATTGGTCCTAACCTTGTCAGTGAGCAATGACAGATTCACCCGATTTAAATATCCATCAAATTTTATTAAAATAATAGTTAGCTAATATATACGTTGTATTTGTTAAGTTAAAAAAACAACGTATAATATAATGTCATACATATTAATATTTTAATAAATAAAACATTGTTTTGTACCCCAAGCGTGTTACTTTTAAAACATACAACATAGCCTTCAGCTTACATAAAAAGCAAAAGACCATACAAGAAAATGTTTACAAAAGAAAGCGTTCCTTAAATTATATTTCTTCGTGGCTCATTAAGACTGGAAAAAAAAACCGCAGTTTAATGACTCATGAAGTCCCAACCACAAAGAATGTAACATTGTCATTGTTTTTGTAGGTTTATATTGGGGTTGGCTTCGTCGTGATTCACCCGTATTTATAAATCATTCTTCAAACGTATAGCTTTTTATATATATAATAAACAACTAGACACAATATTTTGTAAGGTTGTAGCTTATTGGATGTTTATTTAGTAGTAGTCACTATTTTTTTTTAATGAGCAGAATGTCTCTCTTATTACTATCAGAGATCTCTTGATTATAGTGGTCAGCGTAGTCTACTATTTGTGTCCTTAATAAATATTAAACTAAAGTCCATATCTGGAGTTAAAATTGAATTTTCTTAAATAATAATAATAATAATTGTATCATTATAAATAGTAACGAGCCACCCCAAAACGAAAAATCATCCATGTCCACTTTTTATTATAGCACCGAGTCTTACTATTTGTTTGGGCTATACGCACGCCTATGTATTAATTACACTAATGCGTAAGAGATTATGAAAGTTGAATTGAAAGAAAGTGTACCCGCATTTGCGTTGAGGTAGAGTGAAAAAATAATTTAGGAAAAACCATGATTAGTACACCCCACCGGGATCGAACCCTGATCTATCCGTCTTCGACAATCTAGTATATCGCAAAAGTAGTGCCTTAGACCAATGGGACACCTAGGTGGGTCATGTCCTCTTTATTTCTTGTATTATTCACAGAGCGTTTTGTAGTGGTTTTAGCTAGTAGTACATAGTTTTAGAGTAGTTTTAGACGTTTTGTGATATTTGTAAAAATCTTCGGTCCAAAACTTTTTTATTAGATACATTAATTTACTGTTTTATGACATCAAAAAATAAATAGTTTTTAAAAATCTGCGGTCCAAAACTTTTTTATTAGATACATTAATTTACTGTTTTATGACATCAAAAAATAAATAGTTTTAAAAATTATCAGCCTTGATATTAGACATACTTTTAAAAATGTATCTATTATCCCTAGGGGTTTACTTATTTCTACACATGGCAAATTACCTAATTATATATATATTAATAATACATAGGAATAATGGGAGCTAAAAGATCTACGAATAAAGTTTTCGCTATCTTTATATGCTTTTCCTTTTATTGTTCGTCCAAGATATCCGCATATTTACCCAATTAGCTAGATATGACGTACTTAGAGGAAATATACCTCCATTTTCGTTGAGGGAGAGTGGAAAACAATTTAGATAAAAAAGACTTCACCACTCTCAGACCTGATTTGAGCACCGACCGGTAGAATTACACATATGTTACGCATGAGTTTAAGCTAACGAGAGACGAGTAACTTATCTTTTTCTGACATTGTTATGACTCCTTCCATGTATTGTTCATTTTCATTTATTTGAAGTATTTAAAGTTCACTTTCTGAACCTACTGATTATATCAGCATACGATAATTTCTATGTGTGAGAGCCTATCAATTTTGCCGTGAAAGGTATTTTCCCAGACCTTCCAGGGATCTTTTGCATACCACAATTGACATAAGACTGATGGCTTTACTTCCTTTCCAAAGGAAGTTGTGCTACGTATTTTTATCTCTCAAGAATTGCGTCGTCTACGGCTAGGTTTGAACTCAAGAACATCAGTTCCTGAGGCAAGTACTTTACCCCAATATGACCAAGATCGTCCTGACAGCCATAGTTCGGAATAATAGTTGAAAATAACACAGATCTTTAATATAATTTATTATAATTTCTCAGGCATGGGCCATGTTAAGAGATAGAATTTACCATAAAGTCACACCGTTTTGCAAGTGGTAAATATACTTAATCAATAAACCTTCCTGCCTAACCTTCTGAAATATGTGGTTTGGATTATTAAATATGAACGATAGTGATCGTCATAACTCGCAAAAAAAAAAACACTGGAGACTCACCAATTGCAAATATATAAACTCAACGGATATATCCGGTTGTAAATTTCAGATCCATTTCCACAATATTGAATGAATGTGGATGGATGCCTAGTTTTTCTTTCCAATATTGTATGACAGCTTGGCGTCCCATATACCTGGGATGATGTTAGGTGGAGGGTAGATGGGGGTGAAATTGGAAAAGGGGAAGGGGGGAGAAGTGGAAAGGTGTGGGGGGCACATTATGGCAGCCGCGGACTTTTTGAAAGCTTTATTGGTTTCTAGCTGTCAAATGCGACGTGACTTTTTTTTTTTACCCGAATTGAGTGCACCGTGCGGTGAAGTATCGTTCTACGGGGAAAGGAGAAGAAATATAGGTATGTGTGTGTGTGTGCGTGAGAGTAGGAGGTTCGGATAGTAAAAAGAGACAGATAGAAGAAAAATGAAAGTGAAACAAAAAAGTGTCATGGCCTTCCTTTTATTCATTCGGTCTAGCGTGTCACCTGATAGTCACGTGGTGAACCGGACACTTTTAATTCTAATGTCTAAAAAAATATATTTTGTAAAAATTAGTAGGCCTAGATACCCAGAGCCAAGTTGTACCCAAATGAGTAAATTAATTATAAATTATATTATTCTTCCCCCAACCTTCCAAAGTCATACTACCTAACCAGGATATTCGAATTTTCAATACTATAATTGGGTATGAATAAGACGGGTAGAACTTAGACTTAGAGGAAACGTACCCAAATTTGCGTAGAAAGGGAGTGATAAAATATTTAGAAAAATTCACCCTAATTATACCTGTCCATGATTCCAACTACGGCCTCCCAATCACCGGCAAACCAGAATAGATGAGCCTAATATTTCGTCACATGTCCATCGATTAAGTTTTTCTGAAAGTGACTGTACCTACCATCTACCCGTGCATTGTTGACGCTACCTGTTAAAACAGAATATTCCTGTGCTGTACACATCTCAACAACTCGTGCTTTCAGTCTCCTAACAAGTGCTTCGTGACGTGGTCGAACCATACTCTTGTATGCCCGTTTTACTGGAGCCAATTAAAGGGCCTTTGTGCTCACTTTATTTACATTCCTTGACAAAAACCTAACTTATGGCTACAACAATAAGATAGAATTCTTTTGGAATAGGTTTTAGTTATTCCTCTAGAAAGTAAATCTATGGTTGCTTATTGGATTTCTTTCGGAATTTGGATAACTTAGGCCCTATTTGTTACTTTTACACTTTTGACAATATTATTATTATTAGCACCGCGTCTTACTACCCGTTCCGGTTATATGCACTTACGCTAATGTGTAATGGTAGGGTGATTGTGAGAT
>CABFVX010000379.1:16288-26527 GCA_902151425.1 Timema shepardi
AAAAAAAAAAATCCGGGAGGGGGGGGGGGGGAACTCTCAGTACACCTAATTGGGATTCGAACACAGTGTCATCCTCGTCACCTGCAAACCATACTAAATGAACCTGACGTCTTGTCTGCCTGCCCATCGGCGTGGTTAAAGCACGCAAATCAAAGGTATAAAATTCTTAATGGGATTAATAAAATCCCTAAACCCTTCCTTCACCTCTAACAAGACATTTTGTTAATGTGGGGAATGCCAGGCCTCCACCGTGGTTCGGATTCCACGTTAAACTGTAGGTCCTCCATTTCATCTCACAATCACCCTACCATTACACATTAGCGTAAGCGCGTATAACCCGAACGGGTAGTAAGACGCGGTGCTAATAATAATAATAATAATAATAATAATAATAATATTAATAAAATCCCTGTGTGGGTTTCGACTTGTATAAGTCAACACAGCTTTCGTGCATGAGCAGTACGATTCCATGTCCTGATGAGTTTTTCCTTGTACAAGGTCAGTGAGTTCCATTATCTGTAGTTAAGACGAATCGTGCAAAAACAAAAAACAAAAAATATGGGGGGGGAGAGAATGCAAAGGAAGGTTGGATAAGAAAAGGGGTGGTAGAGGGGGGGGGGTAGGGAGGTCTGACAGGCAGAAAAGGAATCCGGGACAATTTATCAAATAAAATGTGTGCTTGCGTGAGGTGCAAACCAAAAGCCATATTCAAATTGGAAAGGGAGGAAACTCTTTTGAGGTCATAGAAGGTCAACGGTATATCTGGTAAGGAAGGTCATTCAAGGATAAGAATATTGCAAGGAAGACGTAAGATGTTTGTTTTGCGAGATGGTTTAAGTGGAATGTAAATTTGATAAATATTTTTCAAATAGGCAAACTTATTTGAGGATATTAGAAGAACTAAGATTATGTTTAAAAAGTAAAATAGATTAATTATTTTGAGATTTTATATATGGTTTGTTGAGTAAGTGAGAGAAAGGGAGAAAAGACTACAAGTTTAAGGAGATTGAGCTTGATATAAGTATAGTGCCATTTTAATAGGAAGGGCATTTATGAAAAAAAATTGTGGCTAAAATTTATAATATTTTAATATATTATTGGTATTATTATATATATATTTATTGATATCTATCAAACGTGATAGGCTGCGGATAGCATGGCTTGATGATTGAACAAGGAAAGGTAGAGGTAGGTGTCAGATAAGGCTCTTCTTATGATAATTGGACTATAGGTGATTGTGGGTAGTTCTCCTTGCCGCATGTTGTTTTTGTAACCGCTTCTTAAGCCCCGTTCGGGTACTTATGTACTAATTAATCTAATTGTTTTAGAGATAATAAAGGTTATTTTTAAAGGAATTGTACCAGAATTTTCCTGGAAGACGTTTGTAAAAACCATGTCGGTAAAAAAAACTTAGGACACCCAATTGAGATTCGAACCTTAATCTACCCGTTATCTGCAGTCTAGTCCACTACTAGAGTAGCGCGTTAGACAATGCGACTACTGAGTTGGATACTAAGACTATTAATTATTTACTTTAGTAATTAGGGATTGGGAGGGTAACTTAGAATAAATGCCCCCACATTTTAATGTAGATCGGATGATAAAAAAAAACACAGTGAAGAATTGTATGTGGTAATACCCGCCTAAACCCATAGCCCCCCTCCCTTCAAGTGCAAACATGTGATATATTATTATTATTATTATTATTATTATTATTATTATTATTATTAGCATCGCGTCTTACTACCCGTTCGGGTCCATCAATCTGTTAGAAAAAATTGTTATTGAAAACATTATTAATAATAAATAGTAAATAAAAAAGAATTTCATGTGAGCTCTGTAAACACATGATTAGATCAGCACGCGAATTACAACTGACTTAACACGATACATCAACACTAAACAATAAGAAGCAGACCAGTATCGTAGGTCATACAGTCCAAGGCATCAGACTCGCAAAAAAATGCGATGGCCTCTGTTGGGGAGGTCAATGTTAGAAACTAGTCAGATCTAATTAACAGAGGCATTTTAATCGATCACTTTTGTTTTTTCTATCAGTCCTCTCCACGCTAATGTGGGTGCATTTACTCTAAACTACCCTCAAAGTCCTAGCCCCTTAAATTAAGTTGTTAGTAACATTGATGTTAAACGTACTAATTGAAAAGAACAACTTACCAGAAGTTTTAGTTTCTAACTAACACACAAATAGTAAATTATTTAATGATTTAGTATCTGGGCTCGAACCATGGATCGTTTGAGTTTTTGATGGCCTTGATAGCTGTTTGTCTATCTACAAGTAAAATAACATCGATTATTATTTAAACTATCGATGGCTTCCATATTTTAAAATAAATTTGGTAAGGGTAATATTATTAGTTTATATTTTGTGTTTTTATTGATCATTTTATGAAACTGTCTAGACTTATAAATATATTAAAAATAATTATAATACTACAGAAGACTATTAACAAAATATAAAAACTACCTTTAATGTAAGCTTAAGCCTTTTAAAAAAAAATTGAAGTGTGATAACGTTGCCATAAAAACGATCTCTGCATATTGCATGTTCCCAGATAAAGATGAAGTGCCTCTTAAGTGAAGGAGGGTCAGGGTAGTTCCTCTTTAGAAAGACGAGATAGAGGTTAGTTGGGAGTATGGGGGGAGCGGAGAATGAACCAGAAAAAAAGGTGTTTCGTGGATATTTAGGAAAATGACCGTGAAGTTTATGGAAGTATGCTATATAATGTATATATTAAATGTTTCTGACACACTATCAGAGGTGAGAGATGTGTTGACTTATGTTAAGATGGATTAAAAGTCAAATGATGATGTTATTCCTATGTTTTTGTGTTTTAAAAAAAATTCTAAATGCCCGCACATAAGTTGACAGATAACTTTTGTCTAACCTGTAAGGTAGCAATATTATCCTATGCTATCTTCTATTTTAATATTATTAGTACCGCGTCTTACTACCCGTTCGGGTTATACGCACTTATGCCAATGTATAATGGTAGGGTGATTGTGAGATGAAATGGAGGACCTACGGTTTAACGTGGAATCCGAACCATGGTGGAGGCCCTGGCATTCCCCACATTCACAAGATGTCTTGTCAGATCTATTTTAATAAACTGAAACGTTTGTGTATATGTCATAAGCATTGCGCGAGATATACCTCAAGCAAAGGTCTAAATTTCTAAAAATTTAGTAGCCCCTACGCACGAACTTATGTATCTCAAATCCGGAATTTTAAAATTTAAATTAGCTCTTTTTAAATTAATTAAAAACCCGGTCGTAATCAAACGATATTAATAAAAGGAAGAATTTGTTTGACTCATGAATATTGCGCGATATTTACCATACATAACATTCTAAAAATCAGTAGCTCCTGTGCATGATCATGTGCACCTTGAAGATGAAATTTTTAATTTTTAATATATATTGTTTTATATTAATTAAAAACGGGGTTAGAAGCAAAAATTTCACGGGCAATGCGCTCAATTAAAACTACCTTCCACGTACAATCATTAAACTAAACACATTTTCTCTCTGGCAACGTCATGTACTTCTAGTAGTAGCTTATAAGATCAAAGAAAGACTGCCGCCTTCCAGGGTAAACGTAATGCACGTGGTAAAACGGTTAATAAACGTAATCTAATTAAACATTCAAATTTTAGTTTTTTGTTTTGTTTAGTGAGGAGAAAGTTAATTACGTGTTTAAATACACTCTCACTCACTTCAGTGGCCCCGTGGTCTAACGCGCTACTCTAGCAGTAGACTGGACTGCCGATGAAGGTGAAATCGAGGTTCGAATCTCGGTCGGATGTATTGAAGGTGGTTTTCCCAAAATTGTTCCCCACTCTCCCTTCACTAAAATGGGGGTACATTTCCTATTAATTTAACCCTCCCTATCCCTAAAACCATTAGCGTAATTAGTATATAAGCTTATAACCAAAACGGGTAGTATGACGTAGTGCTAAAAAAAAAGCCTGTACACTCATTAAACAATCTTTTAAATAGCTACAATGTGAAATGGCCAGTTTTAAAAACAAATATATTCTCATGGTAAAGCTTTTCCCGAGTGTATATTATTATATTGTGATAGTGGTAAACCACTTATTTACTATTTCTCCTGAATGAACAGAATGAATACGCTAATGTTCTAGGGATTGGGAAGGTTTAATTGAATAAAGCGCACCCGCATTTGCGTGGAGGGAGAGCGTATGAATATCTAGGAAGAGACCCTCTCATTCCACTCGACCGGGATCAAACCCCACCCTCTCCGTCTCCGGTAATCCAATCAATTGCGAAAGTAGGGCGTTAGACCATGCGGCCACCAAAGCGGATGAATCAGTATTAGAATAGAATAAGGAGTGTGAGTAAAATGCGAAAAGGAAAAAGAAAAATACACGTCCAAATCACCAGGTTGAGCATCAGACTCATGCCCTGTACGTTACTGGCAACATAGTGATTACGAATGGTCGTTATTGTTAGGATTATTATTGTCTTGAAGATCGGATGTTAAGTTAGGCTAGTTTTTAAGTCGTGTTTTGATACAACCTTGTGTTTAGAAAGTTTGCATTGAATATTCTCCACAAACCCTCTGTGACTTTTCTAAAATAGATCAACAGTTTGTTTTTAAGGCAAAATTAACCAGTTTTATTTTGTTGTGTGCTATATTTAGTATTAGGCCAACTTAAGAGTTGTAAAGTTTTTCTGATGGTTTGGTGCGTTACTTCAGTCCAATTGTTTTAGAAAGAGCCTTATCTGACAGGTAAAAAAAAGGCTACGATATCTACTTTCACGTATTCATTCGCCAGGTAATGTAATCTTCACCAGTGTTTTTTTTTATCCCAGCGTCTCACTACCTGTTCAGGTTAAATGCATACATGGTAATTTTTCTAATGGGGTAGGGAGGAGGAAGGAAGCATTTTTAAGGTAATTTACACGCTTTCGCTTGGAAGGAAAGTAGGAAACTATTTATGAAAAACCACCCTTAGTAGACCCTGCCGGGAATCAAAACCCCGATCTCCCAGTCATCATCAGGATAGTCTAGCATGAGAGTGACGCCTTAGACGATTCAGCCACTCTGAAGCGGGTCGTAAGACACTCATGTTATACAAACACGAGACTATTATCGGGAGGGAAGTGGAAATCAAAGATCACTTATTAATCTTCATCGCATTTATCTAGTGATGGGTGACCTGGCGGTCTAGGGGTAAGGAGTCGGACTTCTGTGCTGGCGTCCGGGGTTCAATCCTCGGTCCCGGCACAGATTTAGCTTATTACCAGACCCTTCCTTCACCTCTGACAAGACATCTTGTGAATGTAAGGAATGCCAGGCCTCCACCATGGTTCGGATTCCACGTTAAACTGTAAAACTGTAGGTCCTCCATTTCATCTCACAATCACCCTACCATTACACATTAGTGTGTGTATAACCCGAACGGGTAGTAAGACGTGGTACTAATAATAATAATAATAATAATAATAATAATAATATCAAGTGATCCCACATGACGATGATACAAAGTAGAGTTATTAATTTCCAACTTTAATTTCGATTACTATGTGTCATTCGGTGGGTTTTTTTTTAAGAGTCAATCAATCCATCACAACTCTTGATCGGTTTGTGTATTTGGTGCTACACTTTAATTATGTAATTTGCGGCGGGCATTAAACCCCGAAACGGAGTGGTAGTTCGAGAGCAGTGGTACAATCAGAAATGTACTATTGGTAGGGAGGCATTTAATCAAGGCTGTATACAAAATTCAATTTCGATGAAGGGGGAATATTTGGAGAGTAGCAGAGTCAAAAAAAAATGATGAATTTTAGATGCCTTTAGAAGGAATTTTGAAGTGTTATTTTTTTTACGACAGCTAAGGCCATCGATTTAAATAATACAAGTGACCTCGCATTTCATTTATCAAAGCTATCATTTCTGTGCCTTTTTTTTTCAAACTCGTAATTTGAGGGGTTCTTTTAATGTGAGTAGCCCCGAACATTTTGAATCAGGTCATGGTATAAAGCGTCACTATACCAATAGACTGGAGTGCCGATGATGGGGAAGTAGGGGTTCGAATCCCGGTTGGATTTACTGAGGATGATGTTTTCCTAAACGGTTTTCCACTCTCCCTTCGCACAAATTCGGGTACACTTCTTCTAAATTCAACTTTCCTTTTCCCTAACATATGCGAATAACCCAAAAGGGTAGTGAGATGCGTTGACTAAAAAGAAAATATTTTCGTGCCAGGGTGGTCTGGTGGTCTAGGATTAAGGTGTCGGACCTCTGTTTTGGGGGTCTTAGGTTAAATCCTCGGTCCCGGCACAGATTTATCTGATTACCAAACCTTTCCTTCACCTCTGACAAGACATCTTGTGAATGTGGGGAATGACCAGGCCTCCACCATGGTTCAGATTCCACGTTAAGCTGTAGGTCCTCCATTCCATCTCACAATCACCCTACCATTACACATTAGTGTGTGTATAACCCGAACGGGTAGTAAGACGTGGTGCTAATAATAATAATAATAGTGTTAAATGAGGCAGCATTATTCCTCAAATCTTTAAATTCCAGTCCCTTGAATTGGATGTTTAGATTTAATTGTTCCTACAATCAATTTAAATTAGTTTGTAAGTAGGGGGGGAGGGGTGTCTGATGCGTTTATAAGCGCACGTTTAAATACTTCCCTTTTACAAATGATTTAAAGTCGTGATCTGAATGAAACAACGTCTGTTCCAAAGAAAATATGGTGGACGCTACGTGAGTGGTGGTGGTGTAGTTTGTTAGAGTGTAGGAGGGTGGGGTGAGGGGGGGAAGAGTGAGTCATTTAAGTGGGCGTGCTTGGTTCGATAACCCTTCTGTTTCCAGTGGACTGGCTATAACTGTAAGACCGTAACCGAGCCAAGAACCTCCCCCAAATAGATGGGTCGTGGGGTGATTTTTATTCGACTTTATTGGGGTCGTTCAAGACTATTGTGTTTGTTATAAGTAGGGCTAGGATCTTTTAGGATGTCGTATTTTATTCTAAGCTTCATTTTAGTGCTGAACAGAATCTTAGTTGATTTTAAGCTTTCCTGATTAAAGAAAAAAGTATTTTAATTTTCCACACAAATGCATATTTAGGAATTTATCAATGGTTTTTTTCAAATGTAAGACCCACTTTATGATCTAGTGTTTATTATTATTAGCACCGCGTCTTGCTACCCGTTCGGGTATTACGCACTTACGCTAATGTGCAATGGTAGGGTGAATGTGAGATTAAATGAAGGACCTACAGTTTAACGTGGAATCCGAACCACGGTGGAGACCTGGCATTCCTCACATTCACAAGATGTCTTGTCAGAGGTGAAGGAAGGGTTTGGCAATCAAATAAATATTTGCCGGGACCGAGGATTGAACCCCGGACGCCAGTATAGAAGTCCGACACCTTACCCCTAGACCACCAGATCACCATGGTCTAGTGATTAGAGTTTCTGGCTACAGATCAAGAGGTCTCGGGTTTGATCCCCAGAATTTTCTGTGAAGAGGATATAAGGTCAATACAGAATCGTGAGGACAAAATGAGGAGCAACTTGAATGATGAAGTAGACCCTCCGATCTAGAAAACTGAGATTAATGGTCCCAGGATAGTTTTATTGGCTACATGACACCCCCTACTTCCACATAAGTTGGCACAATCCTCACCAACAGATTGTGGCAGCTCTGTTAGTATGGTATGATTGCAGGATGAAACCAAAGAGTTTTTGGTAAATTTAGAAAAATATTTATATCATACAACGAATATTTTGAAGAATTTTCTAAAATTTTATGTTTCACAACTTGTAAAAAAAACTTTTATTCTATATTTTACAAAATAATTGTAATAATAAATCTTAATGAATATATGTTCATACATTTTCTAAATAAAAAATATTGTTTATCTAAGAAATGTAAACAAATTAAATTACATTCAAACTATTTACAAAATAAAAAAGCCATTACATTGATTTTAGATATTTTATAACATTTTAAGGTATTTTTTGCAATTAAAAAAATATTTGTGCCCATATTTCACGTAGGCCTATATTTAGGGCATATACATAGGGGAGACCGGGGCTGGTTGTAACAATTTTTACTTACTATTTTTTTTGCATCCCCTACAATGTATAAGAAAAGATTTGGCCATGCACACGAATAAAGTAGGCTCTGTTCTTTCACAATACATTTTTAAAAACATTATTAATAAAGCTAATAGTGCACTATAAATTAAAACCCTCTTTGATGTAATGTGTTACAACCAGCCCCGGATCGGGGTTGGTTGTAACAGACTTTAGGGTTGGTTGTAACAAGAAATTAGTATTATCAGATAATCACATTTTTATTGAAAATTATTTTAATTAATTAATATTTAAGGTGTTTTATTACAAAAATATAAAAATTACAAACATCCTAATCTAGCATTATTTAGGCTATAATGAGTATGGCTACAAAATAAAACATAGAATCAAAGCTTACTCCGACAGTCCATCTGACTGGCAATTGTGACAAATGTACATTTTTGATTTCTTTGCACAAGAAAAATGTGACCACAGCTGGCAGTCCAAACAGCGAACCCACTCCTCGCCTGGTTTACTGGAAGAGAATGGATCCAAACACACTAAACAAAAACATTCACTCTCTTCTTCTGACGAGCTTCCTGGATCTAATTTATTCCTTGCAGACGTTTTGGCCCTAGCTTGCTTTGGACTACTCAGTTTTTATCTTCCTATTAACCGCTCCCTTTTTTTTGTCGTTTTTCATATTCTTCTTCAAGTGCGTTCTTCTCAGGAGTATCTGTCAAAATGGCACTTTTCCTGGNTCCGAACCACGGTGGAGACCTGGCATTCCTCACATTCACAAGATGTCTTGTCAGAGGTGAAGGAAGGGTTTGGCAATCAAATAAATATTTGCCGGGACCGAGGATTGAACCCCGGACGCCAGTATAGAAGTCCGACACCTTACCCCTAGACCACCAGATCACCATGGTCTAGTGATTAGAGTTTCTGGCTACAGATCAAGAGGTCTCGGGTTTGATCCCCAGAATTTTCTGTGAAGAGGATATAAGGTCAATACAGAATCGTGAGGACAAAATGAGGAGCAACTTGAATGATGAAGTAGACCCTCCGATCTAGAAAACTGAGATTAATGGTCCCAGGATAGTTTTATTGGCTACATGACACCCCCTACTTCCACATAAGTTGGCACAATCCTCACCAACAGATTGTGGCAGCTCTGTTAGTATGGTATGATTGCAGGATGAAACCAAAGAGTTTTTGGTAAATTTAGAAAAATATTTATATCATACAACGAATATTTTGAAGAATTTTCTAAAATTTTATGTTTCACAACTTGTAAAAAAAACTTTTATTCTATATTTTACAAAATAATTGTAATAATAAATCTTAATGAATATATGTTCATACATTTTCTAAATAAAAAATATTGTTTATCTAAGAAATGTAAACAAATTAAATTACATTCAAACTATTTACAAAATAAAAAAGCCATTACATTGATTTTAGATATTTTATAACATTTTAAGGTATTTTTTGCAATTAAAAAAATATTTGTGCCCATATTTCACGTAGGCCTATATTTAGGGCATATACATAGGGGAGACCGGGGCTGGTTGTAACAATTTTTACTTACTATTTTTTTTGCATCCCCTACAATGTATAAGAAAAGATTTGGCCATGCACACGAATAAAGTAGGCTCTGTTCTTTCACAATACATTTTTAAAAACATTATTAATAAAGCTAATAGTGCACTATAAATTAAAACCCTCTTTGATGTAATGTGTTACAACCAGCCCCGGATCGGGGTTGGTTGTAACAGACTTTAGGGTTGGTTGTAACAAGAAATTAGTATTATCAGATAATCACATTTTTATTGAAAATTATTTTAATTAATTAATATTTAAGGTGTTTTATTACAAAAATATAAAAATTACAAACATCCTAATCTAGCATTATTTAGGCTATAATGAGTATGGCTACAAAATAAAACATAGAATCAAAGCTTACTCCGACAGTCCATCTGACTGGCAATTGTGACAAATGTACATTTTTGATTTCTTTGCACAAGAAAAATGTGACCACAGCTGGCAGTCCAAACAGCGAACCCACTCCTCGCCTGGTTTACTGGAAGAGAATGGTTCCAAACACACTAAACAAAAACATTCCCTCTCTTCTTCTGACGAGCTTCCTGGATCTAATTTATT
>CABFVX010000379.1:27265-74056 GCA_902151425.1 Timema shepardi
CTATATTTTATTATTTTATTCATAGCTCTTTAGTAGCTAAACGGAAATAGAGTGAAAAAATAACCAGTATTTTTTATACTTGGAAGTAGTATTAAATGTGATTATATAAATGGTATGGTAAACTTTCATAGGACACTAATAGCATTCGAAATATCTAAACAAAACAAGCGGGGCAGGTTGTAACAGACAAAACTTGGTGTTACAACCTACCCCACATGACGCCATTATATGAATTATTAATTTATGTGTGCTAACCATATTTTAACAAAAAAGATAAGGGTATATTCTGAAAGCCGAAACTACAAAGAATTATGTGTGCTGAAAAAATATTTACAAAACAATGTAAATTACTGAGAATAAGAGTAAAAGTGTATTGAAAAATATTTTCTTACCTTATAGAAAAATGATTTTTTCTCTCTTGCTGCTCGTACAGACGTCCGATTCTCAAAGAGTCACAACTCAAACTGAAAGCTTTCACAAGTGCTATTGTGACCAAACTGACAAGTCACTCAAGCGAATAATGGCGGAACTATCGGCACTGTTACAACCTGCCCCTGTTACAACCAGCCCCGGTCTCCCCTAATAGTCCTAGCAAGGCCTGTAAGGGTTTCCACAGTCCAAATATTTGGCTGGTCCACTTTGAAGAAAAATCTAACAATATATTATTATTAATATTATTATTATTAGCACCACGTCTTACTACCCGTTCGGGTTATACGCACTTACGCTAATGCGTAATGGTAGGGTGATTTTGAGATGAAATGGAAGAACTACAGTTTAACGTGGAATCCAAACCACGGTGGAGGCCTGGTATTCCCCACATTCATAATATGTCTTGTCAGGGGTGAAGGAAGGGTTTGGTAATCAGCTAAATCTGTGCCGGGACCGAGGATTGAACCCCGGCCGCCAGCATATAAATCTATAAATCTGACACCTTACCCATAGACCGCCAGGTCACCAACAATATATTACTATATTGCAGATACTGTAGTAAAATAGATATATCTTAGTCACTATTCCATTCACTCACCCTACAAAGCTATTAGATATTTATATATGTCCTAAAATTTTGTAAAACACTAGGTAAATTGATTAAAAATAAAACACTTGTGCTTATGTATAAGGTGGGATAGAAGGGAACGCGATGAATGGTCAGTGTTTTTGTAGTTTTTATAGCAACACATTTTTTCTACCAAAATAAATCAAATATTGCTTCAGTACAAACAGAGAGTAATTCTCTTCCCACGGTGATGTCAACAGTTGTTGAATATCTGTCGTGAGCATAGCGGCATTAGATCAGAAACTTTCTAAATCAAAAGAAAAAATTGTTATTAAATTCCAAGACACCCTTAACCAGACATTCAACAACTGTTGATATCATCATGTGAAGAAAAATTAAACTCTGGGTTTCTATTGGCTGAATTGTTTTATCTATTTTGACCAAAAATAATGCTTTCCATAATAAAAAAAACCTTCAAAAATACTCTTTTTAATTCGTGTTCCCTACACTTCCACCATAAATTAACGCCTGGGATTTGAACTCGAACCTTTTGAAGACCCTCAAAGGTTATAGGTCAGCTCTTAATAACACCGTATAGCTGCCGACCCTGGCGGAACTCATGACCCTGCTATACGGAAATTAGACGTTCACACATGAATATAGAACGTATACCTGCACTGTCATAGATCAACACTAAATAATAATCATTATTATTATTATTAGCACTACGTCTTACTACCCGTTCGGGTTATACGCACTAACGCTAATGTGTAATGGTAGAGGTATTGTGATATGAAATGGGGGACCTACAGTTTAACGTGGAATCCGAACCACGGTGGAGGTCTGGCATTCCACACATTCACAAGTTGTTATTAATACACGTATTGTCAGAGGTGAAGGAAGGGTTTTGCAATCAAATAAATTTATGCCGTGACCTAGGATTGAACCCCGGACCCCCAGAACAGAAGTCTGACACCTTACCCTTTGATCACCAGGTTACCTACCACAATAATTAAAACTAAACAAACAACCTAATACATATTTTGAGTGGCTGTAATTTTTAATCTGTGCATAATTACAATAGAGCTAAAAGGAATTCTCGAGAAAGTATTGATAATATTGTTTACAGTTTTTGCGCATACAATTAATAACTTTTGTTGTTGTTGTTAAAATAAACACGATTGGTTTTAATTTTATGTTAAAATAAAATAAACAAATTTGATTTTGTTTTAATACAATCTGACGTTTTTAGCATTGTGAGTTGTGTCCATAAATATTACAACCCAAATTTCTAGGTACCCTTATATTGTCTACTCACCCTAAAAGATCATCGTGACTAAAAGTCCAGGGTTGAACGTCTTGATTCCCAAAAAACACACGAACATTTTATCACTCGACGTTAGGTACCCTCGTATAAGTCACATGAGAATAAAATCTACCTTTAAGCACCGACATGGTATGATTATAGTCCTTAAATGTCACGAGACGTATTCATTAAGTACATTCGACACTTTCTTCAAGTCAGCTTCGACCATGACATTATGTGAGGGTTTTTTTTATTTTAAAAAAAAATCCAAGATATATAATTATTTTTTTTGGTCAGTTCAGATCGAGAAATCGACGTCAACTGAAACAGTAATGTAGTCTACTACAGCGCCAATAGCTTATCAGGCTGACTAGCGGCCGAGAGGAGAACTACTTCTAGACACCTTCCCTCTCGCTTCACTACACCCCTCTCGCTCTCGGCGTCTAACGCACTTTGCAACACTTTGGCGCATGCGTATACTTTGACATCGACCGCTCCGTCTAGCAGGCTACCACCCAACCCTCTTACGACCGTCCATCCCCTCCTTCCAGTTGTGAAACGCAGCCACTACAATATCCCTCCCCCCCGTAACTTTAAATTATTCACTTAAGAGGGAAAAAAACACAATTGGTAGTCGTTTCTTTTTTGTTGTTTTTTTGTTGGGTTCAACGACTCTACCTTGTAGGTAACAACTAACGTGACGGTTGAAGTAGGCCTATGTAAAAGCATCTTTCACGTTTCCTTTGCCTCCAAATTCACACTCGCTCGTTTTTCTTGATACTCGTCAACCGATTCCAGACGGCTTTAAAACAAGAATGTCAACGTAATTAGGTAAAAGGCACCCCCATTACCTTTTAACAAGTGGTCCAGGGAGAACAACTTACAAGCCTATCGGAACCCAGATTCAACTAGTCTTAAACCTTAGATCATTCTGTAGAGTGTCTGTCTATTGATCTAAGATTCCCCGTTTCGATTCCTAGAGTGGTCGAAACATGTATAATTTGTGAAATGTTGATTTCCCCTTTCACAGTGATGGATTAATGGCCAAGGGCTGGTTGTTGTGTCTGTTCTAGATTTAAGTTAGTTTATAGATCGTGTGCTTATTTAATCAGTCGGTTCAGAAAGTGCATGTACAAAAAAATAATTGTAAGCCTAGAAGTCCTAGATATAGGCCAACAAAAATTGTTACTTACTTTCTAGAAGCAGTGTTATTCAACTCATTGGCTGGTGTGGTGTGAAGGGTGTCTTGGCCTACTGGCTGGTGTGGTGTGAAGGGTGTCTTGGCACACTGACTGGTGTGGTGTGAAGGGTGTCTTATTTCACTGGCTGGTGTGAAGGGTGTCTTGGCACACTGGCTGGTGTGGTGTGAAGGGTGTCTTGGCACACTGGCTGGTGTGGTGTGAAGGGTGTCTTGGCACACTGGCTGGTGTGGTGTGAAGGGTGTCTTGGCACACTGGCTGGTGTGGTGTGAAGGGTGTCTTGGCACACTGGCTGGTGTGGTGTGAAGGGTGTCTTGGCACACTGGCTGGTGTGGTGTGAAGGGTGTCTTGGCACACTGGCTGGTGTGGTGTGAAGGGTGTCTTGGCACACTGGCTGGTGTGGTGTGAAGGGTGTCTTGGCACACTGGCTGGTGTGGTGTGAAGGGTGTCTTGGCACACTGGCTGGTGTGGTGTGAAGGGTGTCTTGGCACACTGGCTGGTGTGGTGTGAAGGGTGTCTTGGCACACTGGCTGGTGTGGTGTGAAGGGTGTCTTGGCACACTGGCTGGTGTGGTGTGAAGGGTGTCTTGGCACACTGGCTGGTGTGGTGTGAAGGGTGTCTTGGCACACTGGCTGGTGTGGTGTGAAGGGTGTCTTGGCACACTGGCTGGTGTGGTGTGAAGGGTGTCTTGGCACACTGGCTGGTGTGGTGTGAAGGGTGTCTTGGCACACTGGCTGGTGTGGTGTGAAGGGTGTCTTGGCACACTGGCTGGTGTGGTGTGAAGGGTGTCTTGGCACACTGGCTGGTGTGGTGTGAAGGGTGTCTTGGCACACTGGCTGGTGTGGTGTGAAGGGTGTCTTGGCACACTGGCTGGTGTGGTGTGAAGGGTGTCTTGGCACACTGGCTGGTGTGGTGTGAAGGGTGTCTTGGCACACTGGCTGGTGTGGTGTGAAGGGTGTCTTGGCACACTGGCTGGTGTGGTGTGAAGGGTGTCTTGGCACACTGGCTGGTGTGGTGTGAAGGGTGTCTTGGCACACTGGCTGGTGTGGTGTGAAGGGTGTCTTGGCACACTGGCTGGTGTGGTGTGAAGGGTGTCTTGGCACACTGGCTGGTGTGGTGTGAAGGGTGTCTTGGCACACTGGCTGGTGTGGTGTGAAGGGTGTCTTGGCACACTGGCTGGTGTGGTGTGAAGGGTGTCTTGGCACACTGGCTGGTGTGGTGTGAAGGGTGTCTTGGCACACTGGCTGGTGTGGTGTGAAGGGTGTCTTGGCACACTGGCTGGTGTGGTATGAAGGGTGTCTTAGCACACTGGCTGGTGTGGTGTGAAGGGTGTCTTAGCCCACTGGCTGGTGTGGTGTGAAGGGTGTCTTAGCCCACTGGCTTGTATGGTGTGAAGGGTGTCTTAGCCCACTGGCTGTTGTGGTGTGAAGGGTGTCTTATCCCACTGACTGTTGTGGTGTGAAGGGTGTCTTGGCACACTGGCTGGTGTAATGTGAAGGGTGTCTTAGCCCACTGTCTGGTGTAATGTGAAGGGTGTCTTAACCCAATGGCTGGTGTGGTGTGAAGGGTGTCTTGGGCCACTGTCTGATGTGAAGGGTGTCTTGGCTCATTAGCTGGTGTGGTGTGAAGGGTGTCTTGGCAAACTGGCTGGTATGATAAGAAGGGTGTCTTGGCACACTGGCTGGTGTGGTGTGAAGGGTGTCTTGGCACACTGGCTGGTGTGGTGTGAAGGGTGTCTTGGCTCATTGGCTGGTGTAATGTGAAGGGTGTCTTAGCCCACTGTCTGGTGTAATGTGAAGGGTGTCTTGGCCCACTGTCTGGTGTAATGTGAAGGGTGTCTTGACCCACTCTCTGTGTAAGTAAGTTTTCCCATCTCTGCCCTAGACGATGCGGCCACCGAAGGGATGATTAAGGTATAGTTTTCAGAGATATTTTAGAAAAATGCATACGCAGAATAAATACCATATTTATATTTATTCCATTAGTAAATTAACAGTGATTTATCCTTGTCTTTAAAACATAAGTAAAACGAGATATATTTATTTGAAAATTTATTGTAAAGGGAAGGGTTTTAATTAAATGTAGCTTGCTGGCTATAGAGCCAGAGGTTTCAGGTTTGATCCCCAGTTTTTCCAGATTTTCTGTGAAGAAGTGTATCTAGAAAGGATTCATATCAGCCAAATGAGGAACTACGTGAATGAAAAAGTAGTAGCTCTGTTCTAGAAAACTGAGAATAACTGCCGTAGGGTTAGTTAAGCTTAAATATTGGTATACTATACATAGCGTTTGCTGCGCTAACCACATAACACCTTCTATTCATATAAGACGCAAAAAGACGTCGAACTTTCGGTCGGTATGGTTCGTTTGCGGAATAACGCCATGAACTTTTTTATGTATATATGTATATTTTTAATACACTTGTTTTTTTCAATGTAAGCATATTTATTTTAACCTTTTACGGACACAAACCATTTTATAAAAATATTTATATGTTTTTAAATAATTATCTTAACTACTCTCAAAACAAAGATGAACATAACGACAGTTTAAGTCGTATAAATTATTCTTCGCTAGCTATTTTTTGATAGTTATTTTATTCTCATTGTTTGGATAGAGTAAAAGACAAGGTTTCCGATTTCTATTACCGGCATGGGCAAAAATTATTTATTTATCGTTATTTTAATTGTGTTTTCCCATTTCTTAACGATAAGTTGGGTGTTGTGTATGTTCTAGATGTTAGTTTTTTAAGCTGTGTGCTGAAATAATTGGTAGGTTCAGAAAGTGCACGTTAAATAGCTCAAATGAATAAATATAAATTTGAATATAATATGTTTATCTACTTAGCTATGTACAAAGACATATCTCGTGTGTATTGGGTATAAGTCTATAATAGCCCTAGCAATGAAAACTGTAACTGTTTGCACAATTTGACCTAACCTAAGCTCTAATGTGAGTAAGCTGACCTCTTGCGTGACCTACCCCACGATTTCAACACGAAACATTCCACTTCGTTATCTTTTTTTATTTTTTTATCATTTCCACTTCGCCTTCACAAGTGCGAATCGATTGTTTTATTTACTAAAGTACATTAAACAAAAAGTGCCAGAGATCTCTAGATTGGCATGTTCAATTCTGAACCTGGTGGAAAGAATTCGGTTTGAATCACAGATAGATTATTATTATTATTAGCACCGCGTCTTACCACCCGTTCGGGTTATACGCACTTAAGCTAATGTGTAATGGTAGGGTGCTTGTGAGATGAAATGGAGGATCTACAGTTTAACGTGGAATCCGAACCACGGTGGAGGCCTGGCATTCCTCGCATTCACAAGATGTCTTGTCAGAGGTGAAGGAAGGGATTTGGTAATCAGATAAATCTGTGCCGGGACCGAGGATTGAACCCCGGCCGCCAGCACCCAGCTAGATGAACTTAAGGTGTGGTTTTTTTTTCACATTTTCTCTAGAGGTTTTATTAAAATTAATATCTTTATTTTGTTTATTCTAAAGTTAATTAAGTCTAAGTTTCGGATAGTTTAGTGAGAATAAAGACACTTGTAAATGAAAGTAAATTCTAAAACAGTTTTAATCGCTAAGCGTTTGATTGTAGTAACATGGATATTTATTACTACCAGCGCCGATGAATAAATGGATAAAGGCTTCTGATTCATATCCGGTCTAGTTTCTGATGATGAACCCGGCCAGTGAACATTCAGGTTGAGTTTCCTAAATAGTTTCTCTCATTCTCTTTCTTTCTTTCTCTCTCTCTCTCTCTCTCTTTATAATACAAATGTTGGTATATTTCCTTCTTATATTCTACAGTGCTCGTCTTTACCCAGTGATTGTTTTATGTGGCCATCCTGGTTGGGTAGTAAGACGTGTAGCACATAAATAATAAATGTTTTGACACAATCGAATTTTTTTTTCTCATATTGTGTGTTATGGTTTGGAAATGAATTTGTAAAAATAGGTTTTCATTAGTTACCCTTATATAAATTTTCCTCAGAAATACAAACATATAATTTTTTTAAATCATAAACTAAATTGTTTAAGCTATTTTTTTAAATCTAAAATTAAAATATCAGTCATTATTAAACTACCCAGAAATCATTTATATTTGTAAAAATATATGTATACAATATTATTTATTATGTTAAACGATTCCCAGATACCTATCCTGAACAAAATAGTAAAAAATAATCTTCTATAAATTTCAAATTAAGAATAAAAACGAATCAGCGAATTAACCTTAGATTAATTTATTTTAATAATAATAATAATAATAATGATAATTAGCACCGCGTCTTACTACCCGTTCGGGTTATACGCTTTAAGTGCTAATTACTCTATTGGATTAGGAATTGGGAAGGTTGAATTAGAGGAAGTGAACCCGCATTTGCGTGGAGGGAGAGTGGAAAACAATTTAGAAAAAAACCTCCCAATTCACCCGACCGAGATTCGAACCTCGATCTCCCCGTCCTCAGCAGTCGAGCTCAACACGACAAGCGCGTTAGCCAACTACGCCACCGAGGTGGGTAATTTATTTTAGAAAAATAAATATATCCTATATTCTTATTTTTCGTGTAAGAAAATTCCCAGATTACAGTTATTTTGAACAAAATTGTTAGCGTTACTAGAAGATAAAAGTATTTTTATAATGTGTATAATAGTATGATACAAATATCCAATAGTTAATTATTATTTAAACAGTTGCTGGAATTAAACAGTCTTCCTCCACCTTTTCTACCATCCAGCTACAAAGACAAACTTATGAGTTATAACCAACAAGACGTCATCTAGTGTACCGTTTTTAAAACTGGGCTTCATCATAGTTACTTGTGACGAAATTTTAGAACAATCTTTTTTTTTCACACTATAAAATAGCATCATAAATAAGGATTGTCAATAATTTTTTTTCAAATCTAAATAAAGGACAGTGGACAAATGATCAGCTAGAACATCTTATATTTACCGTTTTGTTTAATGCTTATAAAATGTAACTCTCTTTATTGAATGTTCATATTATTAGTATGAAAAATTTTAAGAGGATCCATAACGTAATTTTTTCTGGTGCAAGGTCTCCTTAGGTCTAAAATGTTTGGTAACCCCTGGAATAGGTTAATGTATTATGAAGACCTATTAAGTGCTCACTCAGTCCTGTGTTGCCAGATTTGTTTCATAGGAGAGGCTCTGTTGTCTGACTAAACCGCTGAGTGAATTGTTTGCTAAATAGGAATCGGCGCGTGATCCGATTATACTCTGTGGACAGCGCCCACCAAAATGGATGGCATCCAACTCAAGTTCAGTAAATTCAAACATTTTTTAATCGTTAACAATATTATGTGCTAGTTACGACTTTATTAAGGGTAAAGGAGTTTAAAAAAATTCAAACCTGTGTAAAGGAGCTAATTTCATGCAACAAATCACAGTTAGGAAACTATCTTTAGTGCACTTGGCCAGGATTTGATCTCCCACACCTCCTAACCTCCCGCCCCCTTTAACAGTGAACAAACACGAGAAACTGATGTAAAAAAAACTCCATGGAATCATCCCGTTAAAGTATAAGCTATAGGGTGACCTGGCGGTCTAGGGGTAAGGTGTCAAGACTTCTGTGCTGGCAGCCGGGGTTCAATCCTCGGTCCCAGCACAGATTTATCTGATTGCCAACCCCTTCCTTCCCCTCTGACAAGACATCTTGTGAATGTGGGGAATGCCAGGCCTCCACCGTGGTTCGGATTCCACGTTAAACTGTAGGTCCTCCATTTCATCTCACAATCACCCTACCATTACACATTAGCGTAAGTGCGTATAACCCGAACGGGTAGTAAGACGCGGTGCTAATAATAATAATAAATAGTAATATAAGCTATACCAACCTAGTGGCCACCGCATTTTGTAAAATACAGTTCCAACATTTGTGGACAGAGGCGGTCATTTGGTCAGCCTTTGGCCGTTAATTTTAGTTTTTTAGACCAGATCCCTTACTTCTTTATTCAAATAGCTCCTCATATGTCGTCATGAGATTGAGTTGACGCCATACCTGGCTCATTGTTTCTCCAAAAAGCTCTAGAATCCCCAGGAATTGAACCCGAAACCTTCATATCTGTAGCCACTAGACCACAGAGCCGGTTTAGTTATATAGCTTTGTGAAACTCACAAATTATGAAAAGGTCTATGATAAAAAAAATAAACGCATCATTGTTTCCTTAACTAAACTTATTTTTGTTTGCTTTAAAATAATATTACTAAAAGGTTAGATTTTTTCCTTTAATATAGTGAAAATGGGCTGAAATTCAGAGATACGGTCGTAAAGTGGCCGATTATTGATAATACGGAAGAGTAATTTGAGCTAGAGGCAGATTGCATAAAAATAATTCTAGTGTTGATAACGTGTGTAGAACAGACTGAAAAAAATTCAAAACAACTGGTATTGTGCTGGAAGCTCCCCGAACATGTAAACCTCAATAATTAGAACTGACCGTAAAATCGTTAACATGAGTAAACATAATCGTAGAGCTAGCTTGCCTGAGAGATGCTAGGCTGATGCCTTACGCAGCCTTGCGTAAACCTCTTGATGATTTACTTGGCTAGTATTATTATTATTATCAGTACCGCGTCTTACTACCCGTTCGGGTTATACGCACTTACGCTAATGTGTAATGGCAGGGTGATTGTGAGATAAAATTGAGTTTAACGTGGGATCCGAACCACGGTGGAGGCCTGGTATTCCCCACATTCAAAAGATGTATTGTCAGAGGTGAAGGAAGGGTTTGGTAATCAGCTAAATCTGTGCCAGGACAGAGGATTGAACCCCGGCCGCCAGCATAGAAGTCTGACACCTTACCCCTAGACCACCAGGTCACCACTTGGCTATTAAAAGGTAAAGGATGTGGTGGTACGAGAGGCGTAATTGAATGAAGGAAACATGGCAAAGATGTGTTTTCTACACTAATATTACAAAGAGGAAAGATTTGTTTTTTTGTTTGTAATGGATAAACTCAAAAACTACTGGACCGATTTTAAAAATTCTTTCACCAATATAAAGCTACATCATCAGCGAGTAACATTGGCTATATTTTATTTTGAAAATTTAATTATTTTTTTGAACATTTAATTTATTCCTCATAAAAATGTCGATAGTCACTCATACATTATGGTAGAGTCTATGATGATTCTTCAATATGTGTGTTGAAAATAATAATGGGGAGGTGGGGGTCGGGGGAAGGGTCTAGTCTCTGATAAAATCATATTTTGAGCTATATATTTGACCACAAAGGAAGTTTAGGCACACTAACAGAAAGGTTTCTGCCAGCCTGCATTGCACCTGCCGTTCAAGCCGAAGGAAAAGCAAAGAGTTGAAGCAGAATCTGGTCGCCTTGTGGCAAGAGATCACAGTCTAGGAATGCAGTAAAGGTGATTGACTCCATGCCAGACCGTGTGAGGGCATGCCATCGAGCTAAAGGAGGGCAGGGCACGGTGATTACTAACAATGAATTGATGTTTTTTTTTATTGTGGTTATTTTTAGAATTTTAAAATAAATAACTACACACAAAATCTTAAGTTTATGTTTTTTTTCTTTATGTCCTTTAAGTTTTAGACAGAAACTGTATGTCAATGACTAATTTATTTATTTATTTTTTTGCATTTTGTCTGTTTTTTTAATACTACACAGCTTGTCTTAAAAATAGGAAATACAAGTACATTTTTATAAGTTAACGTTTAATAATTTATCTATCTTTAATGTAACGTGAGGAAGACAAAACTTAATTAATATATCTTTAAAATATATTTGGTAGAATGAGTTGAATTAATTATGACTTGAGCTCTTTGAATATGTATCGTTTAATTTTAAGTGAGTTATATAACAATACTTTAGTACTTCTCCACAACTATAGAGCTAGGTATATCCCCACTTTCTTATAGATGGGCATATCTGACTAAATAAACTACTTGATCTACTTTAACGTATTCATACGTTAAACCATATGATTTGCTTTCGTCAATTTTGATATATAATATCAAAATCTATGGAATTATTATTATTATTATTATTATTATTATTTAGCACCGCGTCTTACTACCAGTTCGGGTTATACGCTTTAAGTACTAACTACGCTAATGGACTAGGAATTCGGAAGGTTGAATTAGGGAAAGTGAACCCACATTTGCGTGGTGGGAGAGTGTAAAACCATTTAGGAAAAACTACCCCCAGTTTACCCGACAGAGATTCGAACCTCGATCTCCTCGTCCTCGGCAGTCGAGCTCAACACGACTAGCGCGTTAGCCAACTACGCCACCGAGGCGAGTCTATAGAATAACACTAATATAGTAAAATGTTATCAATATTAATAAAAAACAATATGTTTATATTTCATAAAAATAGTGCTCCAACTGTCCTTACATAATTTAATCAAGTTATACATAGAATCAAACGTCACACAAATTCCCAATACAATAATTATCCATTTGACAGTTTTAATGTATCAATTTAATTTTCTTTGAGTATTCATTGTGTTTTAAATGATTGTTTTTATGTTTTCGATTGTTTCGTTATTTTTATATAATACGGACCATAATGCATTTCATCTCTGTATTTTTATATTTTCTGGTGGACAGGTTATCCGGGGGCAACACTTGGGGAAATTGCCGCTAGATTCGCCACTTGTAATTTTACATGGCATCTTGGGAACTATCTTAGAGCAGCTGTAAAGATAATATGGATAGTTTAGTTATAGAATTACTCCTTTCAGTCATGTTCATAGGTAATCTAAAATATATCTAATTCAACCCTAAGAGGATACGATAAGGAGGGTATATACTCAAGGAAATGTATAATCATGCGTCTGGGGGTAGGAATGTAAATCACACTGTGATATAAAATAATACTAGTGGATCACGTTGGAACTGAGCTCCGGAGTCCTAGGACCAGTGTATTCATTTGTAATAACAATCCTGCTAGTTAAAAAGGCCATATCTACTTATTCCTGAATGAAAGTGATATATTTAATTGCATTTAAAATAAGAATATAATTTATATTAGTTTCTAATCTGAGAAAAGCTTATATTTTTAATTTATTTAGATGTAACATAAAGTTTCCCTAAGATGTAGGCTGACCTGGTGGTCTAGGGGTAAGGTGTCAGACTTCTATGCTGGCAACCGGGGTTCAATCCTCGGTCCCGGCAAAGATTTATCTGATTACCAAACCCTTCCTTCACCTCTGACAAGACATCTTGTGAATGTGAGGAATGCCAAGCCTCCACCGTGGTTCGGATTCCACGTTAAACTGTAGGTCCTCCATTTCATATCACAATCACCCTCCATTGCACATTAGCGTAAGTGCGTATAACCCGAACGGGTAGTAAGACGCGGTGCTAATAACAATAACAACAACAACCTAAGATGTATTTCATCAAAGTGGAATGAAGCTTTCTCCTTTAAGAAAATTATTTTAATATTCAAGTAGGTATTTTACTTAACAATAATTGAAATGTCTTGTTTGGCTCATTTTTTTAAAAATCTAAAGTTAAAAATATATATTTTATTACAGATATTTAAAGTGCACTTTATGAATAAACTGATAATATCAGTGCACATTTTACAATCTAACCTAATTCTAGAATATACACAACATCCAGTCCCCAGTCGTTAACTCATCACAATTAAAGGGTAAACCCCAAATTCCCTAATGTAATGATACATTTTTATGCCATGTTGATAGTAGGACTAGGGTCTATTTTCACAAAACATACTATTAGCTGTAGTAGTAGAATTCTGATGACAGGTAGATCTGGGTTTGAGTCCCCTGTCGGGTGTAGCGAGGGTATTTATTCATAAATGATTTTTTTTCACGCTTCTTACACGCAAATTCGGATCCACTTCCGCTAAAATCATGGTCTTGTTACCTCATGTATTGCACGAGTAGTTTTTTGGAAGAGTTTAAACAAGATAGCTTGAGACATTCTCCAGGGACAGCCCAAATCTCTCCGGGATTGTGGTAATTTCCGGTGTGTTTGCTCCAGCATTGCCCTGGATACACTGAAAATAGTATAATCATTAGCAATTATTTGTTATATTCGATTTTAATGCTTTATTCATAAATAAGTAATCATATATAGCAGTGGTCCCCAAACTTTTCGAATGGTCTACCACCCGTAATTTGGAGTAACACCAAGATATTTACTATTTATGTACATAGTTAATGGTTTACAGGGATATTTATACACAAACTGCCTGGCTGCATCAGCTGGCTGAGCTTGAATAAATGTTTTCACCCAACCAACCAATGGTTAAATCTGTTATACTTTTAGTTAGACCTGGTCCGAATATATTTATAAGTTTTGATAAGGCCTTATCTTTTTTCGACTCTAATTTTCTTGTTTTGTTTTGCATCTCACAACGTACCACCGGGAATATTTGTACGTGCCACTGGTGGTATGCATACCACAATTTGGGAACCACTGATATACAATATTGTTGAACACATACTAAATTTAACACAGAGAATCCAACCCCTTCTATTCTAGATTTTTTTGGAAGATAATTCTTCTGAAATCAAACGATATAAAGAAACTGTACATTCTAAATTAACAAATAAGTTCCCCAATTATTATTTTTTGAACCACGCCTTATTATTTGTTCAGGTTAAACGCTTATGTATTAATTACTCTAATAGTTTTAGGGATTAGTAAGGCTATATTGGTAGGAAGTGTATATATAATACATGGAGGGTGAGTGGAAAAACATTTTGGGAACACCACCCTCAGACCAACCAATCGAGACTAGAGCCTGGATCTGCCCGTAATCAGCAGTCTAGTCTAATGTGAGAGTAGCGCTTTAGACCATGTGACCACCGAGGCGGGTGCACCCCCTAATTAAATAAGTTGGCAAGTGCCATCGAACAGCGCCCCCTAGCCTTGGTTGGAAAATCCTATTTCATGCTACATTAGACATTCTTTGTGCCATAGAAGGGGTTGATACTACTGCGTGATAGTCTACTTTTCTAATAGTTCAAAGTAGTGGGGGTGTAAGAAAGGCGAGAAAAGGCCAGTGTTTTTTCAGTTTTTATAGCAAAACATTTTTTTCGACCAAAATAAATCAAATATTTCTCCAGTAGAAACATAGAGTTTAATTTCCTTCACATGGTGATATCAACAGTTGTTTAATATCTGTCATGAGCATTGCAGCATTAGATGAGAAACTTTTTAGATTAATATAAAAAGTTGTCATTAAATTTAAAGACATCCTTGACAGGTCTTCAAGAAATGTTGACGTCACCATGTGAAAAAAATTAAATTATATGTCTCTCCCGTCAGTACTGAAGCAATATTTGATTTATTTTGACCCGAAAAAAAAAGTGTTGATACAAAAACTGCAAAAGCACTGGCCTTTTCTCGCGTCCGCTACATCCCCACCTCAATAAGGTAGCTTTAGATCACATCTGTCGGTTTTATGTATACAGTACATCTGTGTCGATTTTCACGCCCTCTAAAATCCTTCCCTGTTTGTCAAACACATTAATTTACATTGTGTAATTTATAGCAGTGTAAATAAATAATTCAGATCAGTGGACGAATTAAATGGTTTGACTTTAATGCGTCACACTTGCAATATACCAGATTGGCAAAAATGGGAAAATCACAAATCGCTTCCCACTTTCCTACACGCAAATGTGGGTACAATTTCTCAAAATTAAACCTTCCCTTTTCTTTGTTCGTTAACGTGGATATGTGGATATAGTGAGTAGGTGTATGACGCGGTGCACTAAAATAAATGAGTCTTATCTGAATTAAGACATAAATATCTCTCAAAATATTACCTACTGAATTAAATAAAAGTTCTTATCGGTGGACACATGGACTAACTGTTTGATTCATCTAATCTTGTTTACCTCTGATGCTAAGATTAAGGATTTAATCCCAGTTGGGCTTATTAATTAATTAATTAATTAATATTAGCACCACGTCTTACTATCCGTTCGGGCTATATACACACTTACACTAATGTGTAATGGTAGGGTGATTGTGAGATGAAATTTAGGACCTACAGTTTAACGTGGGATCCGAACCACGGTGGAGGTCTGGCATTCCCCACATTCACAAGTTTTGATTAATACACTTCTTGTCATAGGTGAAGGAAGGGATTGGTAATTAGATAAATCAGTGCCGGGACCGAGGATTGGGCTTATTAAGGGTGGTTTCCCCTAAATGGGCTAGTTATCTTTCTTTCCGCGTGGCTGCATGCACACTCAGTTTATCTTAAAAGTAGCAGTCTTACCTTGATGAATTACACCATGACTTTTCTTATAAGTGATACCATATTTGAATAATGTAAGGTAAGTTTGATACGTCATTACAGGGTGTACGAAGAGTATATTTACTCTATATAAGCCTATTGCACCCCATTGGTGTAAACAAAACATAATAATTAAATAACATAATAATAACATAATAATTAAATGGGAATAAAACAAAAACTTGAAACAAATAAGTATGTGGCTCTGCATAAATTTATTATTTAAATAAAACGCGAATAAAATTTATTGACCCATGTAGGAAACAAATATTAAGTTAAACTAATGTTCATGTCAGTTTTAATAATCCGTCTTAGATTAATTCTAATCAGCATATTTAAAGGTAAAAAAAGAATTACCTCGATCAAATTGTATAGTAAGAAGGAAGGATATATGTTTTTGTCAACATCGATAATGTTTTATTGTACTATTATTATTGGTAGTAGTAGTAGTATTTCATAGTTATAAGTATAATTATATCAAAATTAATAGTTGCAGATCACATGGCATAAGGTATTTGTATATGAAAATATCTTTAGTAACTTTTATAACTATTAAAAAGTTCCTTCATTTTTAAATCGGTTTATAGCACCTAAAATATGTGTAGATGGATTAAAGTCCCTTGAAATAAGAGTCAACACTTTAACCACCCATCAAGTGCTTACAACATCACTTTAATAAATAGTTACGAATACAGAACTTACCAGAGTTTTCTTCTACTACCTCATAAAAAGTAGCCGATAAAGTGAGTTTAATAAACCCATTGCACCCCATCGTGGCAATTAATACATAAACGAGATACGGCATACTTTAATCAAATAAAATAGATCAAAGAATGTGTTTCATAAAAGTATATCCACTGGTTAACTCTTCCGTACTGAAAAAATAAAAACATCTATTCATTTTACTTTTCGCTCTGCAACAACCAACCTTGATTTGGATGATTTTTTACTTGGGTACATTTTAATTAAATTATCTTTTTTTATTATTATTATTATTATTATAAGGAGATATTATAAGGTCTCATTAAGTCTATTATACGTTGGTTATCTTTATTGCACGTATGCGTTGAAACCAGCCTGTTTTGTCACAACTGAGTTCATCTGGTTAAGACCAGTGTGACGTGATGTTTGTTAAGTAGTGAGACGCGGGTTTAAATAGTATCTACGAGAGCGGCTGCTTCTGTAATGGAATTCAGTGACGGAGAAGTGAGGGTTTGAATCTCAGATGGATATTTTGAAGGTGAATTTTCCTTAACTTTTCTATACATGGGTATATTATTTATTTAGCACCACGTCTTACTACCCGTTCGGGCTATACGCTCTAAGTACTAATTACCCTAATGGATTAGGAATTGGGAAGGTTGCATTAGAGGAAGTGAACCCGCATTTGCGTGGAGAGAAAGTGGAAAACCATTTAGGAAAAACCACCCCCAGTTCACCCGACCGAGATTCGAACCTCGATCTCCCCGTCCTCAGCAGTCGAGCTCAACACGACAAGCGCGTTAGCCAACTACGCCACCGAGGCGGGTTACATGGGTATACTGAAATGTGTGTTTCTAACTACAGTAATGTAACAAACTTATGAGGCCGCATGGTCTAAGGCGTAACTCTCTCAATAGATTAGACTGCCAATGATGGGGTGCGGGGTTCAAATCCCAGTTGGATGTACTGAGGGTGTCCAACACTTTAGTTTAGTCGGTAGCGTGCCTGTCTACTGAGCTAAGGGTCCCGGGTTCAATTCCCGGTATGGCTCAAAATTTATCATTGGTGAAATGTGGCTTTATCCTTTCACAGTGATGAATTAACGTCCGGGGACTGGATGTTGTGTTTGTCGTAGTCTTAAGTTGGATTATAAGGAATATGAAGCCAGGACAAGCCTAGAAAGCCGGTAGTGGAATATATATATATGGCTTGGGTTTGAACCCCCGAACATCAGGTCTTGAGACGAACACTTTATCCAGAGACCAATGAGGTCGACATTCGTGTTCTTATTGGACAGCGATGCGTGATGTTCCGGGCTTAAACACACGGTACAGCGTTTACTAAACTTTCTTTTATAACTATTAATCATCGATTGCTGGATGAGGATTGAATTATGGTGAGAGGCAACATTCTTTATATTAAATACAAAAATTAAAAAAATTAATTATCTAAATTTTAAAATTTATAATCTTACTAAATTCTAACATGTTTTCAAAACATACTTATATAATACCCATAGACAAAGATATGATCTTTTATAATTTGTGATCTAAATTTATTATTATTATTATTATTATTATTATTTAGCACCACGTCTTACTACCCGTTCGGGTTATACGCTTTAAGTACTAATTAAGCTAATGGATTAGGAATCGGAAAGGTTGAATTAGAGGAAGTGAGCTCGGATTTTCGTGGAGGGAGAGTGGAAAACCATTTAGGAAAAAACCACCCCCAGTTCACCCAACCGAGATTCGAACCTCGATCTCCCCGTCCTCAGCAGTCAAGCTCAACACGACTAGCGCGTTAGCCAATTACTCCCCTGAGGCACTGACAAAAGGAATGGACTTGTCGTGAGACAGAATATTATTATTATTATTAATAGTTTGCCAATAAGGAGGAGGTCAAAGTTTGAATCCCACAAGGGATTTTTATTCGCTGCCTTCCAAATCCCGTTTTTCCACGCCAATGCACCTACAGTTCGACTGGTTGTACCCTCCTCCTCCCCTAACTTATTAGTACAAATACGCAGACAGCCATGACTGGTAGTGAGACGCAAAGCTAGGGAAGTACTTAGTTAATGAAATTTCTCAAATTCTCGCAAAGAACATATTACTAACGTCTCGCTACACCTATTAACCTAGTTTCACTTCAAATAGTAAAAAAAAAAAAGTTCTACAAAGACAGAAGAACGTTGAATTTTACGAGGAACGAAGCTAGGAAACCATATTTACTACGTTAAGTCCTGAGCAATAAATTAAAAAAAAAAAAGATACAATAGCTTGGCGGGAATGTATATGACGTAGCCCATATAAGTTTTAAGGTTTGTGCGGTGGGGGGGTGGGGTTTAAAACCCAGTAGAAATAACAGTTGAAAGGTAACGTCACTGGCCCGTAGGCTATATGCCAAGGTAAATAAGTGAACGCAGCCACCTCCAATCTCTGCGAACTGCGAGCTAACTCTGAATATTGTACTACTTTCATTTCCGCCGGGGCCTCTGCAAGAAAGTCGGCTGCCTTGGTGTTTTATACGTTAGGTTGGTGGTACTGCCTCCGTCTTCCCCCTTTCCACCCTCAGACTCAACCCTGCATCGTACCCTGAAAAAAAAAACCCATTAAACTGGCCCTGGAATATGTATGTAACTGGACGGACTCAACATCCACAGATCCCTAAAGATGGCGGGTTTTTTTATCTCACGATTTGTTTTGTTCTTGGATGTGTGCTGGGTTTTTTTTACTATTATTTATCTGGCGTTTTAGATTCTACCGGATTCTTTGAACTACTTATGGGCCCCAAAACAAATTAAATAAACAAATATTGCTTTAGCGGAATGGAAAAGTTTCATAAGTACCCGGCAACTCAATTCTAAGGAACATACACTTTCTCGCGTATCGCCTGAACACGAGGAAAATATTTCAAATCAACAAGTATTCGAACCAGAATCTCTTACAAGAAGTAAAGAGGCCAGACAAGCTAGCACGTAAATTGGTAAAAAAAAAAATTAATGAGGAAGTAGAACATGGAAGTTCTTTTCACATAGAGGCATACCCAGTGGTTTCGACGTTAAACGGTTCACAATACACGGAAGAGAGCTCAAAGCGGGTTGCAGACGTTTGGAAATATCGGATTACTAATGAAGTGGTTTGATATTTTTAATATTTTTCTAGCACCACGCCTTACTATGCGTTTGAATTCTAAATTTATGCACTAATTACGCTAATGGTTTAAGGAATTAGTGAGGTTATATTTAGAGGAAATGTAACTACATTTGCTTGGAGGGATGGTGAAAAACTATTTTGGAAAACCACCCTTGGTACACCAGACAAAGATTCGAACCTCGATCTCCCCAACATCGGCAATCTATTCTGCAGTGAGAGTAGTGAATTAGATCACGCGGTCATCAAAGTGTTTTTTTTAATATGGTTTTTACCAAAATGTAAGTGAAAATTTCAACCAGTTAAAAAATCTTAAAATTCAAGTTTAAAGTGTTACAAAAAAATGTGTGAAAATATAACTAAAACCCAATTCCAGATTATCTTAAAAGTTTCTGTTGGGACACTTTCAAAACATAACTTTATTTGATAGAGGAAGGCTAGATTTAGTTTTCTAACCTTTTGCTTTGATCTCAAAAGTACAAACTTTCGCGAAAATAGTCGTTTAATTTTTTTTTAACTTTAAACTCAAAATTTAAACTCTTTAACTGTTCAGAAACTTGCTGATAATTTTCGCCTGCATTTTTCTACACTAATATTATAAAGAGGAAAGATTTGATTTTTTTGTTTGTAATGGATAAACTCAAAAACTACTGGACCAATTTTAAAAATTCTTTCACCAATATAAAGCTACATTATCAGCGAGTAACATAGGATCTATTTTATTTTGAAAATCTAATGTATTCCTCATTACAAGTAAAAAAACAAAAAATCAAATCTTTACTCTTTATAATATTTGTGTAGAAAAGGAAGTGTTTGTCTGTGTGTTTGTTTGTGTGCGATGCCCAGCCAAATCTACGGCACGCAAAGATCTGAAATTTTTAACACAGGTGTACGTGAGGGGGTCCAACTGCACCTCAAAGCAGGATTTTTAACTAGCTTTTTAATTAGGCTATTTCTAACACAATACCACAGTGGGTCGCGGGCAACGACGCCTTGGATTGCTAGTTGAAAATATATTTAAATATATTGATCAACTTTTTAAATAAAGCGGGATTTGTAAATATCTGTAACGTGTTTTAGTGCTCTATAAAATTGCATAATTAACATAATTATTTATAGCATTGTCATCGTATGGTTTTAGAAGAATGTATGATTTATTCTTCTTTTTTTAGTTTGAGGTATTTAATGTTCACTTATTTAACTGACAGATTATATCAGCACACGACTTATAAACTAACTCAAATCTAGAGCAGACACAACATCCAGCCTCCAGCCATTAATTTATCACTGCGAAAGGGGAAGCCCCAATTCCACTAATGAAACAAACTATTGAATCCATCCCTGTCGCTAGCTAGCAGGGTTGTTGTCACCGTTCGTGGTCTTTTTAAGGTAAACGCCATCATAACTATCTCAAACCTAGTAAATACAAAACACGCAGCCTTTAACTGTAAATTCGTCAGCTGAAAGGGTAAACTCGAATTTCCCCATTGATATTTTTTTTTTCTGGCCAGTCAAGGAATCGAACTCGGAATATCTACCTTAGTCTGCCAGTCAATACTTTGAACGCGGTATTAGTTTCTTCTATTCGAACTGCATATACTACCCACCGTAGCCAACAGATTTTAATTCAAAGCAGATATTGTTTTAAACTCTGTCACAATATAATTAATCAGGTTAATTCATAAAGCTAGCTAATCCTTTATCTGACTGCAGTGATTTATTTTTCTACTGTCATATTATCGATTAACCCTGATAGGCTGTCATTTAATAAGTTATTGATCATGTTTAAGTATAATTAAAAATATTATTAATATATAAATATGTTTCAATCCAACACTTTAGGGGCATAAAACGTTACCATGTTGGTATGTCTGTTTGTTATGTATACATTATCGGTTGCTGTTGCTATTGCAGGTGAGATGTATCTTGATTTTTTAACCTTGGTACGACTCGTGCCGAATTTAATTGCTTTATAAATCTCGGTTTTAATTATTATCATATGTTCTGTCTTTCGACAGATACATCGCCTGGTTCAAATTAAGCCCCTCAGGCGTGTCCTTTCATCAGATTTATTATTTTTATATCCAGAAACTTCATATCCTTTACTTGTTTGGAGGTTATTAATCAGTTACATTTGTGGTATTCCTGGCCCCTTTCTACTTCCTACTTTGCCTTCAATGAAGTCACTCATTTCGTTTCATAATGTGATCCATACAATGGGACTTTCTTCGTAGAATCACCTGCAAAATTGTTCTATTTTCATGAACTCTTCTTATTTTCTCACAGTGTGGTTACAATTGAATGTATTTTGGAGAGAGTTATTCTATAGTCTTAGCTTCACTATAATGTTTTATTACTAAACTAGGTGTTCCTGTGATAACTGTGCAGACCCCACACGAAGAGACTACTTCTAGTGAAAACTACCACAATGTCGCATCAATGAAAATTATTAAACGTACAGAAGGACCAGAAGATTCGTTCAAGTTGGGTGTTTACTTTTCACTGGCTCTATTCTCGTTCTGTATTTTCCTGATGCTATTAATAAGACTTCTTCGGAAAATTTACCAGCCTCCCTTATGAAAGAAAAACAAAAATATTTATTTTAAAGTTCAGCGGGGTGGAGTGATATTAAAAGGTGAGTAAAGTTAAATAAGAATAGCATCTCATTCTACTTTATTAATATGATTATTATTACTTTTAATAATAATACTATCATGTTTAGCGTGGTAGATTATATTTATAATTTTGAATCGGGAGATCATAGTTCAATTGCAGTCGGGGATACAAGTTTCTTAATTTATTTTTTGCACTCAGCTGAGTATCCCATCAATTCTTCTGGATAATTTATTTAAAATTTCTTTTCGTCGTGCCGTTTAGTTAGATCGATTGAAGCGTGACGTAGACTTATAATATTTAATAAACGTTCATTTTGACATAATCAATATTAAGTTATCATCAAAATTGCATATGCTCATGATTTATTTTCCTGGTTGTAAGCTGAACGAAATATTTTTTAATGGCAATGACTATTTTGTGATTCATCTGTAAAATGTTGTGCCACGATTTTTTTTAAATTAAATTATATCTATGAATAATAAAAATAGCTCTGTAATTAATCTACAAATATTTTGGGCCATCCGGTGGGGGAAACAAAATGGAACCGTTTGCCCCAAGCTCTGAATATTCAAGAGGGGGGGGGCGGGTGCAGGGAGATTATCAACCCCCAAGTATATTCCTTTTACAGTATTAGGTTTTTTAATAAATTCATTGTACTCATGCATAAAGTATAGTTTTGTTATAGCTAAATTTCAAAAATATATATTTTTAAACGTAGGTGAGCTTAGTTAAGCTAAGCTTAACGTAACTTAGTAATGGAAGTAAATATGTATGTTTTTTATGTGCACTACATTTACCTTGAAGGATAGCACTATAACCTTACGCTTTGACCCTATCTTGTAAGTTGTGCCATAGTGGAATAACGCAAGGTAGGTTTACCACTTTTCAAAATAAACAAAGGATACATAGTTTAGGTTGATAAAAATTAACAAAGTAGCAAAATAAATGATTTCTTGAAAAAGGGTCCCCCGAAATCCAATTAACGTGGGCACCCTGAAAACATCTGAGTTGTCCTGCCAACACGTGCACAATTTTATGGACAATTTCTCAAACTTATTTTTGTAATATATTATAAATATAGCTTCCTCATCGACGTATTCGCCTTGTAACGATTCCCGACTTTCCGTCTAAAGGGTATTAAATCAATATCGTCGAAATCCAAGTCGTCCTTGACGCGGTTGTGTGCCTCTTGGGTTCTTCGTGCATTTGTGTCTGGTTGTTCCTCCTTGACTCTTGCCAATTTTTTGTCACCCTCTTTGGACGCCGGCCTGGTGACGGCTCTGCCAACCACTTCTCCGGAGTCGTTTTGTTTGCAGGCTAACTGATTGCAGCACTTGGGGTGTTTGGCGCCAGTCACAAAGTACGTGCAAGCGCCGACACCACATCTAAAATAAAATGGTACTACATAATTATACCTTTCATAAAAATGTTTAAACAAATTATGTATTAGTAAACAACTAGTAAGCTGTATTTGCGAATATTTTGTTTACCCTGATGGATTGCACTATGGCCCTCTCTTTTAAACTAGTGGAACAAGGCAAGCTAAGTCTACAACCTTTTAGGGTAAACGAAGGTTACATTAACATTTACAATATTCTAAATATTTTTTGTTAATCAATCCGGTGTTTAGCGCGTTACAGATACAATATTTATTTTAAAACTCAAATATCAAAATATGATATTATATTATACCACAAAGGCCCGTCTATATTTTTCTTAAGATAATAGGGTACGCCAAAGAACCCGCACGTATATCAATTGTCATTAATTCCTTTTTATTTATTTATTTAAGGTATCTAAAATCCACTTTCTAAACCGATCTATCATATAAGCACACGAGAGTGAAAGAGCAAACCAGTTTTTCAAGGAAAGGTATTCCAAGAGTTATTTTACATGTCATAATCAATATGGAACCGACGGCTTTACTTCCCCTTCAAGAGAAGTAGTGCTACGAATTTTTATCGCTCAAGAAAAATCCGTCTACTCTAGCTAGGTTTGAACTCGTAAACATCGTGTTCTGAGGCAAACACTTTACCCCAAGACCACCGAGGTCAAAAATGATTACTAAAATGCACGTTAAATATCCTACGAAAAAATAAAACAGATTACATGTACTGGCCTTCTACAGTAGCTCCATGGCTTCTTTGGTGCTGACTGGCAGTTCACAGCTGACTTCTGACAGTCAACATTTAAGTATATGCCTAAATTTTGACTGTCAGAAGTGACTTCTGCTAAACACATATTTTTGTAGATCATATGGCTAGGCGTAGGGATACATAATATGGTCTGGTAACTTTTCAAATCCATCAGCTGTCAGCTGTGAGCTGTCACTCAGCACCAAAGAAGCCATGGGGCTACTGTACTTATCTTTTGTGCGGCTCCTACCTCTATATCAATATACTGACCCGGTGTAGCGGATATACAGTGATCCGACGCTATATTCCTTGTGATGTCGACATTCTCTGGACACCTATCCTACCTCTATATCAATATACTGACCCGGTGTAGCGGATATACAGTGATCCGACGCTATATTCCTTGTGATGTCGACATTCTATGGACACCTATCTTACCTCTATATTAATATACTGACCCGGTGTAGCGGATATACAGTGATACGACGCCATCTTCCTTGTGATGTCGACATTCTCTGGACAAGCACTCTCCCTCTCTCTGCCACTTGCTCCCCAAGCGCAGGTACGTCTTCAACTGTTTGTCGTAGCACATCTCGGGGTAAGCTGGGCCCACAACAAGGCATTTAGAGAGACGAGGTAGGGTTGGGTTTGGTTCAGAAACAAGACAACACCCGCGCAGGCACTCACATGGGTTAAGGCGTCAGTATCGCAATCTCGGCCCGTGCGCTCTGAGGGGTGGTTTTAAACATGTTGCTTAGAACAGTGATTTTATCTTCCTATATCCATGCAAATGAGAGCGTATTTTCTTCATGATAACCATTACGTTTAGCAGTAAATGACTTTGGTGTTAAATTTACTGATAGAAAAAAAAATTCGCTGTCCTCGAATAATTAATTAATTTATGTAAATAGTTAAGTATAATAAAAAAAAGTTTTAAAGTGAGATGTATATGAACGGGAACTTATGTTTACAGTTTTTTAAGACAAAAATCTTTTGAGGCCATAATAAACCCTTCTCTTTTTTTTTAAGCACCACATATTTTGGTTACACGCTTTTGTACTAGATAACGCCACTTTGTTAGGAGTAGGGAAGGTTGAATTTAGAGGAAGTGTAACTGCATTTTAATGAAGGGAGAGGTGAAAATATAGTTAGTAAAAAACCACCCTGCGTACAATTGAAGTTCAAGTTAAACATCTCAATTACATATAAAATACACCTGACCAGTATTTGAACCTTGATCTCCCCGTAATCAGCAGTCCAGTATATTGCGAAGCAGGTCAGCAATATTCGTCCCGCAGGCCTGATCTGGCCCTCTGACAGATTTATCTTGCCCACAAAAGATTTCACAAACAAACAGTTGTGTTCTTAAAAATATACTAGCAAGTAACAACTAATTACTATTTGAAATATTTTCTCGAAATTTTTTGCAAACTGGCTCACCAATACTTTTTTTTTTCAAGCCATATGCCCCGAAATGCTAAAATGGCTACTGAACCTTGCCTTAGTCCATGCAACCACTGAAGCGGATAAATAATAGATTGGTTCAGTAGATAAGTTTATTTAAATCTTTTAAAATGGTGAACTCAACAGTTATTGAACACGTGGGAATTGTCAACTTTACAACATCGGTGGTCTTGCGGTAGAGTGCTCACCTCGGGACCGGGTGTTCGTGGGGTTCAAACCCAGTCGAGGTCGAAAGATTTTTCTTAAGCGATAAAAAATCCTTAGCACTATTTCCTTCGAAGGGTAAGTAAAGACGTCTGTCCCATGTTTATTGTGGCATGTACAATAAACCTGGGAAGTACGGGAAAAGGCCTTTCCCGGTAAAATTGGTAGGCTCTTTCACTCTCGCTCATAGAAACTCTCTTGTGATTACATTATCAGTCATTTTGGAGAGTGAACATTAAATACTTCAAATAAATAAAATAAAGTAAAATTTAACAGAACCTTTTCAAATGAAAAGAAAGGGTTATCATCAAATGCCAATACGCTCATGTTAAATATTCAGTTATTGTTTATATTGCTGTGTGTTGAAATTTAAACTAAACTTATCTATTGAATCAAAATTATATTTATTTTGTTCAAATTTTTTTTTAATGCAAAAATACGGACCTTAACTCAAGTTCCCTCTGATACCACCCTATAATTTTAAAATGTGTTAGTTTTAAATGCAGCTTACATACCTGGATTTTCATTTAAGAAATCTACCGCCTGCCAACAACATATTCGCTGGGAAAACATCAGCAATAGAAGAAATTGAAAACTCATACTTTTTCTTACTCGACAACTTGAAAATAATTCAAGTCGTGAATAGTAAATACTTTGATTTGTGGTATCTTTTATAAGCTGAACATTTTTCATTTATTTCTTTACATGTTAGAGTGATTGCCGATTCGGCGATGTTCTAAATTATCTATTTATATTACTTGCCGCTTAACTGAGAGCTTTTATTGCATTCTTGCAACAATTTCATCAATGTACTTATTAATACAATTTTATTATTGTCATATAACGTGGGTTTCCTTATTTTTAATAAGCTAAAGAAAGTATAAAATATCTAAACAATTAATTATAAACAAAGAATTGAAGTGGAGATTACAACTCTAAAAAAGTAATTTAATAGCTTAACACCTTTTGTCAAGAGCTACACCTTCCTAAAATTATTCTGTAAGTAAATTATTATCATCCCAATGGGAGGATTCATAGTAAAGTTAAATTAACAATGGATTTACTTTGATAAATACTATATGCCAATCATAAAATATATTAATGGCCAACCAAACTATAGTTGTAAGAAAATATATTGTGACCAAACCGAGGTTTATTTATGACATGATCGAATATTATAACCTCTTGTGTTTTAATTGAATTTTGAAATTTTATTCATACATTAAATCACGATTTTATTCAACAATAATTCAGTTAACACCACTACCCGCTTCGGTGACTACATGGCCTAGGGTGTCACTCTAGCAATCTATGAGATTGCCGATGAAGTGGAGATCGTGGCTCAATCCCGGTCGGGTGAGCTGAGGGAATTTTTCCTAAATTATTTCCCAATTTCTCTCCATTCAAATGTGGGTACACTCCTTCTAAATCCAACTTAATCATCCTTAATTCCAAATAAAGCGTAATTAATACATATGCGTATAACCCGGACAGGTTGTAAGATGCAGTGCTCAGGATAACGTCAGGACGATATTATTTGCACATGTAAGTGGTTACTTGATTAAGAAATCTTCAGAAGCAAACAAAATTGGCTGGAATCTATTTAATTACTCTGATTCTAGTTCTAAACTGTCCACCTCATCACACCCAACCCCTACCTTGAGCTAGTTCTAACCAGTCCACCTCATCACACCCGACCCCTACCTTGAAATGGTTCTATCCAGTCCACCTCATTACATCCTACCCCTAATTTGATCTGGTTATGACCAGTCAACCCCTATTACATCCTACCCCGACCTTAAGATAGTTCTATCCAGTCTACCTCATTACACCCCATCTCTTTCAGCTCATTCTATTGTTATCCTCTCATCTGTGTCTAGGTCTTCCAACTGGCTTCTTCCCACTACTGTAGACTTTATATTCAATACCCTGCATGGTACTAAATTCTCACATTCACTCTGCATGCCCTACAAGATGTAATTATACTAACAATGGCTGGTGATGAATACAGGGAACGTAACTAATTATTGTTCAACATCCTCTATTCTGTATTATCTTCATCTCGTTTTGGATTGAAACTAAACTAAAATATTTTCTATAGTGTACCCGATAGAGGAAACCACTTCGGCCTCATAAATCAGAGTCAATCATTATATCACTGACTTAATTATGCTTGGTTCACTATGTCACGTATTGGTGAGACATCTTTACAGACGATCAGTGTTTGTAGGCTAAAACCAACCATGTGAATTCATAGGGAGTTTTTACCGCACAATTTGAACTAAATCATTTCCGATACAATGGAAAATAACAGGCACGTATCAATCAACAACTAATCGTGAAATATTCCCGATATGAATCTATACCCATTTTCAAACAAAAGAATTTAGAAATGTGACGGCACAATGCAATACGGACAAGTGTGCGTTAACATCACAAAGTAAATAACAAGCCGATATGATGCGATAAGAACAGGTGTGAGCGAACATAATAAAGTAAATAACAAACCGATATGATGCGATAAGAACAGGTGTGAGCGAACAAAAAAAGTAAATAACAAGCCGATATGATGCGATAAAGAACAGGTGTGCGCGAACATAAAAAAGTAAATAACAAACCGATATGATGCGATAAGAACAGGTGTGTGCGAACAAAAAAAGTAAATAACAAGCCGATATGATGCGATTAGAACAGGTGTGCGCGAACATAAAAAAGTAAATAACAAACCGATATGATGCGATAAGAACAGATGTGTGTGAACAAAAAAAGTAAATAACAAGCCGATATGATGTGATAATAACAGGTGTGAGCGAACATAAAAAAGTAAATAACAAACCGATATGATGCGATAAGACAAGTGTGCGCGAACATCAATAAGTAAATAACAAGCCGATATGATGCGATAAGAACTGGTGTGAGCGAACAATAAAAGTAAATAACAAGCCGATATGATGCGATAAGAACAGGTGTGAGCGAACAAAAAAAGTAAATAACAAACCGATATGATGCGATAAGAACAAGTGTGTGCGAACATCAATAAGTAAATAACAAACCGATATGATGCGATAAGAACAGGTGTGCGCGAACATAAAAAAGTAAATAGCAAACCGATATGATGCGATAAGAACAGGTGTGAGCGAACAAAAAAAGTAAATAACAAGCCGATATGATGCGATAAGAACAGGTGTGAGCGAACAAAAAAAGTAAATAACAAGCCGATATGATGCGATAAGACAAGTGTGCAAGCCTTTTTTCTCCATTTGGGACCTACCAAACCTGTTAATGCTGTGCAAACCGTTTCAATACTATATTTTAATCATCTCACTAGTTTCTAGGCCTGTTTATGACAGGCTTATGTCAAATACCACCCAGCTTAATAAAATATATTTGTATATGCATGTAAGTTTAGGGCCCCGGGAGAAATTATTTAAATTTAATAACTGTACGTGAAAGGTTATTTTGACTTTTTTAAACTCTGGCTTAGAATTTCAAATGCTCACGCACAGGAGCTGTTGATTTTGTTAGACCTCTTCGTGCGGTGTATATCACGGAATGTTCATTAGAGATTTTTAATTTTATTAACATTGCTTTAATTCAAACACGGTTTTTGATTAATTTAAAAAAAATCAAATTAAAACTTTCAAGTTCCTGCTTTGAGGTACATGTGTTAGGGCACAGGTGATAGTATTTATTTAAGATTTCAGACCTTTGCTTTTGATAAATATTTCACGCAATGCTCACAACAAGCTAACTCTTCATTTTATTAATATAGATTTTGTAATCGTAAGGCGTAAAACATTCAATTATTGTATAGTGGGAAGCATCGTATACTTATCTCATATATTAAAAGTCCCACCAAAAATGATATCATGGATTAAATATCAAAGTGTCAGCTATTCAATCAAGACTTAGTTTTATTATCTTATCAAATAATCGTTTGAATGATCTAGATTTTACCCATATCAGAATCCACTTCAGATACACGATACATCACATCACAGCAGTGTCAAATTAATTATCAGTGATTTATTAATGTACAGTTTCAAAGATGACACGTTCTACTAACGTAAATTTATTGGTGTTAGCCATGGCTACAGGTAATTTAAATAAGTTTTAAAATTAACTCATTCATCTGTGCAGTAAATTTCTGTTTCTATGTCACACGATGCATTCGTGATTTCTAAATAATATACAGTAGCCCCATGGCTTCTTTGGTGCTGACTAAGAGCTCACAGCTGACTTCTGATAGTCAACATTACCCACTATATAGTGTACTTTACTTTTTTTTTCTCATTTCAAATTCATTTGCTGTTTTCATATAAAAAATATTTGTTGGTAAAAATAAATGAAATATTGCTCAAGAATAAAATTAGAGTTTAATTTTATTCACGTGATAATCTAAACAGTTCTTGAATATTTGTCAGTGGTGTCCTGGAATTTAATGACAACATTTTTTATTCATTTAAAAAGTTTTTCAACTAATGCTTTTATGCGCATGAGAGATATTAAACAACTGTTGATACCACTATGCGAAGAAAATAAAATCGTTTCTGCTTGAGCCATATCTTATATATAAAAAAGAAAGTTATTTGCTATAAAAATTACAAAAACACTTACCATTTCTCACGTTTCTTACACTCCCATCTTAAGGGAGCTCTCTCTATTACTGTATAGAGAAGATAATAAAACTACAGAGATAAACATCACCCTCAGTGCACCAGCTGGTTTATGAATCTCAACCCCTCTGTCAAAAGTGACCTTGTGTTATTCAAGTCTAACGTTATAAACCTCGAGACCCTCGGACCAAATACTACTCGGTCACGTGCCACAGTTCCTGCAGCCATAAAACTTTGCTATGCCGTAGTCCAAAATATGGAAATTACTACAGTTATAACTAATCTGTTATTATAATCTAATTATATGGTCGTTAATCCCCCCCTTACAAAATGTATTAGCTCAACCAAATTATTCAAACAATTGAGAAACAGTCATGAACATAAACAATTTTCACAGAATATCTCATAGGATTATTATTTGGGCCACGTCCTACTACCCGTTCGGGTTATACGCACTAAACGATAATGTGTAATGTGATATGAGATGAAATTTAGGACTTACCGTTTAATGTGAGATCCGAACCACGGTGGAAGCCTGGCATTCCAAACATTCACAAGTTGTGAGTAATAAACGTCTTGTCATTGGTGAGGGAAGGGTTTGGCAATCAGATGTCTGTGCCGTGACAAATGATTGAACCCCGGACTCCCAGAGCAGAGGTCAGACACCTTAGCCCCTAGACCACCAGGTCACCCCTAATTAGGATTGAGTATTCCAATGTGTCATTGATGCCCTTCACTTTATTTAAATTAAAAGATTGTCAGAAGATTAAAATATACTCTTCATTCTAATATCGTTATAAAATAAATATAAGTATTAAATAAAATATGTTACCGGATTAAAAAAACTATATCTAAAGTAAAAAATAATAATTTAAAAATCTATCTACAACTCTTTATAAAAACAGTTTAGACCCATACACAAATATTTTCAATGGAAACAATATTTTTTAGTTCAAAGATCTTAATCAAGGTTGTAAATTCGAATAAGATATGTGAGAAAACTCATATAGGGAGAGTCAGTAATGAATGGTTTCTAAAGGAGTGCGATTTGAAAGAGAATCCAATAGGAAAATGTGAAAGAAGTGTCTTACGTCGGCTTGGGCATGTGGAGAGGATGGGTGTTGATTGAGTGACGAGGCAGATATATGAAAGTAGAGTGTGTGGATCATAAGGAAGGGGTAGGCCATGTAAGACGTGGCTAAATGTTGTAGACAAATGTATGTGAAAAAGAGAAACATTAATAGTTTTAAGAGAAAGGAGTATGTAAGGATAAGGAAGTGTGGAGCAAGTTGGTGAGGATTGATTAAGTACTGAGCTGTTTATAGAGCTATATGCAGTTTCTTGCCTGCCACTTAAGGGAAGAGCGTGATCAAGTATGTATGTGTGGTATGTAAGCTGTAAAGAGATTTTCATACTCTATTTTTTTCCAAATATTTGAAGTATAGTTGCCACTTAATTTTTAAAAACTATGTAGTTTAATACCTTGAAGGTACTGATTCGATGCTAGGTGGTACTTAAAATCATTGCTTACTTGCATAACGATGGTCAATATAATCTTGTGCTATAATTCCTGTAATACAGTTAGGCTTCTATTCAAGGATCAACTTAACTGTCATTTTATGTTCATGTAACGTAAATAAACAGTGTGTTATCAGTGTTCACGTAACCTAACGTAACCATTCTAGAAAAACACAGACAATGAATTTGAACTGTTTGAACACAAAATTTTAACTAATATAGAACTTGTGAAATTAAAGGGGGTTAAAGCCCCAAATACTTGCAATTAATGTTTACTGGAGCTACAAAAAACTGAAATGTCAGAAGCGGTCACGTCGTTTTAGTGTTCGCAAGATACAGACAAAATGAACTATACTGAAGAAGGCGTCTGCATGCCATACACAAACAAATGATGTACTAAATGGTTACCTGGTGGTCTAGGGGTAAGGTGTCTGACTTCTGTGCTGGAGGTCCGGGGTTCAATCCTTGGTCTTGGCACAGATTTATCTGAGTACCAAACCCTTCTTTCACCTCTGAAAATACATCTTGTGAATGTGGGGAATGCCAGGCCTCCACCGTGTTTCGGATCCCACGTTAAACTGTAGGTCCTCCATTTCATCTCACAATCACCTTAGCGTACACATTAGCGTAAGTGCGTATAACCCGAACGGGTAGTAAGACGTGGTGCTAATAATAATAATAGTTCTATCCAGTCCACCTCACTACCCCCACCCCCTCATCTCTTTCAGGTAGATTCTAATGCTATCCTCCCATCTGCATCTAGGTCTTCCCAATGGTCTCTTCCCATGAGTCTGCCCGTCAGTAGCTTGAACACGGTTCTAGAATTTTCCATTCACGCTGCATGTCCTAACCGCCGTAATCTATGAGAACTTATTATCCTAATACCGTATCGTGATGAGTACAAGGTATGTAGCTCATCATTATATAGCTTACTCCACTCCGCAGTAGCCTCGTCCCTTTATGGACCCAATATCTTCCAAAGCACCTTGTTCTCGAAAACCCTAAATTTGTTTTTTCCATGTAAGGCAAGAGACCACGTTTCATCCTCGTATAGAACAAGTAAAGTTATTTTTTATTTGTTTGTTTTTTCACTCTTGTTCTAATATATGTATATAAATAATGAATGATGAAATACTAAAAAATTAAACTTATAAATTCGACATTATTTAAAAATTGGTTTCGAAATTACCGTTTGTCGTGTTTTTTTGTTTTTTTAGGAACTTTTGGTAACTTTCTCGAAAATATAATTGAGCCGAGAGTCGTGAATGGAACCGATGCCTCTCCGGGGGAATACCCATATGTGGTAAGTTTCATCTATGTATAATAAATAACTGTTTTGTTAGTCTTAAATTGTTTTGTCTGCTCATTTATTAAAATGCGTCAGGCCTATATGACCTCTGTGGAATTCTTCCTATACTCGTAGCTTAGTTTTTAAAATAAATATTTTTATGTATTAAACGCGCACTTTTTTTGAACAAAACACAGTCTACATACTTACTTAATTCTATAAGATACACAGCCTCCAATCCCCCGTCCGTTATTTCATCAATGCAAAAAGGGGAAGCTTCAATTTTGTTAAAAAGATACATTTTAGGCTATGCTGGTAATAAAGTTCAACCAATCTCAGCTGAAGGACATCATCTTAGTTAATAGGTTGGCTAGTTACTGTTCATATCGGTAGCACCAGTTTGTTTCTAGGAAAACCATGGTCGGTTAATACAATATCACATTTGTTTACTGGAATCATTCTGATTTCCTGATACTATAATAACAAATCTTTAAATGGGGAGTTTTCAGTGTTTAATTTCTTTAGGTTAGGTTAATTTGTAAACCATGTTTCTAAGCAACCTTGTGTTTATAAAATGCACGTCAAATTCCCAAACAATATACAGCGCTATATTACTTTATAAATTACAAATACTTATCTGATCAAATGTTATGAAACATTTAAGCAATAAAGTTCGAAATAATAAATAAAAAAATATGTTTTTGTTTACTTTTTACACAATTTTTTGGAGATATTATATTATAAGTAAAGTGATATTTTGAATAATTGCGGTGCTGGTTTAATAACTGCCTAACATAATCGTTTTTAATTTGTAATACAATAGAATCGAAGACGGCCCTTAAAAAGTTACAAAGCGTATTTGAATGAATTTTAGATTAATTACTATTTATTTAAAATACCTTTGTTTTCATTCTTTATTCCAAAGGCACTATTTTTAGGTTCGTATGATTGGGCTAAGTAACACTGCTAAAATAACAGTACAATCACATTTAAAATTTGTGGAACTCGTACCATTTAACAGCATTGGTATATTAGTAATATTCAATCACTCTATTGGATGGTTTATTTATTTTATAAGTTCTTGTTTTTTTATTCTAATTTTAATCTGAGGAACTTTATCTGCCTGCAGCTTGAATTATGACTATTCAAATGTGTTTTTTTAAATTCATAATATAAGTGGTCATATGTCTTTTTGATTATTTTTTAGGAAAGCATCCTAATACACGTTTAAGTCATACCTTTATGTACTAATTAAACTAATGTGTTGAGGATCAGGAAATTTGAATTTTAAGGAGGTATAAACACGTTTGAGTGGAGGAATAGTGTAAACTTATTTAGGAACAACCACCCTCAGTACACACGACTGGGATTAAAAATACACGTCTTGTCAGAGGTGAAGGAAGGGTTTGGCAATCAGATAAATCTGTGCTGGGACCGAAGATTGAACCCCGGACCCCAGCACAGAATTCTGACACCTTACTCTTAGACCACCAGCTCACCTTGTGAAAAGTATTAATATAAATATTTATTCTCACATAGGTGTCGATCCAGGAGGATGAAATTCATGCTTGTGGAGGGACCATTGTGAATAAATTCTGGATCTTAACTGCCGGACACTGTCGACCAGAGGAAGAGTACGTTATTTAACAGTGTACAAACAATAGTCTTAATACAAGTAGACTACGCATGCTAGATCCCAAATTTTCAAAGAAAGTGCTTTTTTTAAATCCAAACTTTTTTTTAATCCAATTTTTTTTGCAGCCAATATTGATAATATATCAACACTATTATCAAATTTGTATTATATATTTTTATTCTATAAATCAAAAAATAGCAGCTGAAAGTCCCATAACTTGACGTATAACAAATGAAAATGATTTTAATAAATTTTAACAATCAAAAAATTGTGTTCCTATTTGAATTGCATTACCCCAAAATGTAGCACAGTCTTACCTTGACGTATTACACCATAGTCCTATATTATAGGCGGAATCATAGTGTATATATGTGGGGTAAACCTGCTAACTTATAAGGTAAGAGAAGGGTACATGAAAATTAATTAATTGGTCAAATGTATTTCTTCATGTTTCAGCGCCGGTTACGACTATTCCATCGTAGCCGGAACCAACCTATGGTATGAAAACAGTTCTAGGCGTGCTATAGAATATTTTATGCCTCATCCCAATTTCACAGCCAACATTTATGGCATACCTGTGAATGACTTAGGACTTTACAAGGTAAATATATTTGGAGCAATAAAAATACACACATAAAGGATCACTCTTGAATTATAAAAAACAACGGAAACAAGGACACACGATAAATAAAATATCTGGTGTTACAAAAGCTTACCTCAGCAGTTGATCTTTTGGTTGCCTTGTGAATCATTCTTGAATATATATTGGGTAGAGTTTTTGTGTACGGATGGGTCTGGATAATAGAATAGTATGACCCTAACCTGTAGTCACAAATGTTCGTAAGAGACATCGAATGCACAAGCTTAATGTAAATAAATGCGTGGGTCTTTTTCCTTTTGGAATAGTGGTCGAACTTCCAACCGCTCCGAGAGTCAAGAATGCAGTTAAACAAATTGTAATAAAACACATACAAATCTAATTAATTATAGTTCACAATTTATACTAATGTTCAGGACAGCAAGAAAACTTAGTTTAAAACACGAACACAATTGGTAGCTCCTTCTAATAATAATGAAACCTAACACGGGGTTTGATGCCGACAGACCGCTCTATATGAGTGGATGAATGCGCACTACAACAAGAGGGGAGGGGAGGATGGCCACACTCGCGGTCAACAACAATCACCTTCAGTGGCGTCATCTACAACTAAATAAGATGGCCACAACAATGTTTGTATATGGGTGAAACTCAACTCTTTTCACTGTTATTGTTCTACGAAAGAAAGTAAACACATCAAATGGTCCACCCTCCGGCACATCAACTCGTCCACCCAAGCCTGGATTGTTCAGTGCAATAGCAATCTAAGTACATATTGTATACCGCAAACACCCCCTTCTAACCGCACCTCAAAATCAAGAAGTAAAATTTCACAACACTAGTATCACAGTTGGTCGTCAAAATATGAAATATTACAGTCAGTCATTTCACATGCGTTGTATTAAAATCAAGTCGCTATGTTAGGTTAGGCTAGTTAAAGTCGTAATTACTTAGTACTCTTTTGCATTGAACAATCCAAACTTGGGTGGACGAGTTGATGTGTTTACTTTTTTTGCCAGAACAATAACAGTGGATGAGTGTTGAACAAGACCACCGAGGACGGGGAGATCGAGGTTCGAATCTCGGTCGAGTGAACTGGGGGTGGTCTTCCCTAAATGGTTTTCCACTCTCCCTCCACGCAGATGCGGGTTTACTTCCTTTAAATTCAACCATCCCAATTCCTAATCCATTAGCGTAATTAGTACTTAAGCGTATAGCCCGAACGGGTAGTAAGACACGGTGCTAAATAAAAAAATAAAATAAACAGTGGATGAGTTGAGTCACAGCCTTGTATATGAATATTGTATCATTTATGTCTTGAACCGTTAATATTTTATTCAAGAAGTCATACTTATAAATTACACGTCTTTTCATGGTGTATTCATGGTTTAAGGTGGGATGGGGGAGTAAGGCAAGTTAAGGTGTATTATTTACAGTTTTTATATCACAAATTTTGTTTGTCAAATAAAATAAAATATTGGTTAAATAGTTGTATTTAGTTTAAATTTGTACATACTTGAATACAATTATGTTCTTGACTATTTATCATGAACGTAATGGTATCTGACCAGATACTTTTTAAATAGATAGAATAGGTCCTGGTCAAATTAAGCTATGCTCATGAAAGATAATCAAAAATAGTTTAGATCACGATGTGTAGCGAATTAAAACTAATTAATGTAGTAGCTAATTAAGTTATGCCTTATTTATTTTTGCCAAAAAAATATATATAAACTGAAAAAATATGTATCATGATTTGCGTTCACTACCATCTCACCTTTACTCAGAGGAAGTGGATTACGACTTAAGTTATGCTGACAACTTTTTAAATAATCTAAATTTTTGTTGTCCCTGAAAATACTAATGTGTTCTAAATTAAAATTTAAAAGTAAATAATTTTTGAGGAGGACTACTTCAAAATACTTTCGTTGTTATGTAAACAATGTTAAAGAGTGTTAATAAAATTCAAAAACTGTATAAATATTAAAGTTTCTAGCAATTTGAATGTTTAATTTGGAGACAAATACGCAAGCAGAAAGCAGTGGTTTTTCAACAAAAATAAATAAAATATTCATAATATTTAAAAATTCTTGTTAGAAGCTTTAAATTGGCGTGATATTTGTATAGCATGTCCTGTTTGTTTTTTTGATACTGATGCCTACTCCCATCAAAGCTTTTATTTCTATAGTGTTAATTAGTAAAATATTGATACTTTTCTTACGATGACATATCTCATTCAATAATAGGCAACATACGCCGCCTTTTGGAAGTGTCACTCACGCGCAAAAAAAAATATCGCTTTTAAGGCGAGAGTAGGAGTAGTTCTAATAGGTGAGATATTTGGATGCGAACTGATGAGGTCCAGATAAACGAGTATCTACTGTGTTTTGTATTTGTGTGTAGTTGCTGGAGCCCCTGGAATACACAGATTTGATTCAACCCGTCACACTTCCGTTTCCGGATTCCGTCATACCTGGAGGAACATCAGCGTATGTCGCTGGTTGGGGACTCAATGAAGTAAATATTTCAAGAAGTGCTCTATGCGGATTCCAGGATTTAGATTCTCGATATATAGCGAAAAAAAAAGCTACACTACTGGGTTTGTCAACCCTTTTGGGATATAATAATTTTTTATTTGGTGTGTTTTTTTGTCGCGCATGACCTGAGTTAATCCGACAGTAGTTAACACATTCGTTCCAAGACTCTAAATAATATCCAGGTGTTAGGTACTTTCTTGACCATTGTTACCCAAACTGTGGTACGTGTACTCCCAGATCCACGCAAAGGATTTAAGGGTGCATGTGACCAACCACTGAGCTTATTCCATCTTTATTTCATGCTAGTAAGTCTCGTAAACCAACAAAACGCAAAATTTGACGTTATATGATGGCTTCATATAGGCCGTTACTTCTTTTTGTCACGGCTTTAGAATTTTAAACAATTTTTTTTTCTTTTTGTAAGTTTCGGTCGGGTGAACTGGGGTGATTTTTCCTAAATGGTTTTTCACTCTCCATCCACGCAAATGTGAGTTCACTTCCTCTAATTTCCCCTTCCCAATTCCTAATCCATTGGCGTAGTTAGTAATTTAAGTGTATAACCCGAACGGGTAGTAAGACGCGATGCTAAATATTATTATTATTTTTGTAAGTTACAAGATAGTAGGTATTGGTGTTCTTTTATTTATGAAGTTGACCTGGGTAGTCTTGGGGTAAGGTGCTCACCTTGGAACTCGATGTTCGTGGGTTCACACCCAACTGGGGTCGACGGATTTCTCTTTGAGAGATAAAAATCCGTATCACAACTTCTTTCAGAGGGGAAGTAAAACCCTTGGTCCAATGTCGATTATGGCGTGTAAAAAGAACCCTGGAAGGGGTGTGAAGACACCATTCCCGGCAAAATTGGTGGCTTCTTTCAATCTCGCTCATAGTGATTCTTCTGTGCTGATATAATCAGTCGGTACATAAAGTGTACGTTAAATACCTCAAATAAAGTAAATGTATTTTTAAACTGCTGAAAGGGTAACGTTACTTAGGCCTTGATCCCGAAAGAGGAAAGATTATTATTATTATTATTATCATCATCACCGCGTCTTACTACTCGTTCGGGTTATACGCACTTACACTAATGTGTAATGGTAGGGTGATTGTGAGATGAAATGGAGGACCTAACAGTTTAACGTGGAATCCGAACCACGTTGGAGGCCTGGCATTACACACATTCACAAGATGTCTTTTCAGAGGTAAAGGAAGGGTTTTGCCATCAGATAAATCTGTGACCGAGGATTGAACCCCTGACCCCTAGCACAGAAGTTTGACACTTTACCCCTAGACCACCAGGTCACCGAAGAGGTAAGAGATTGGTGAAAGCTTGGTAGATCATTTTCTACCAGAAGTGTTCCTTGAACTGAAGGTGAACTGGTACAAAACGTGTTGGTTCTTCTCCAGACCGACCACGGTTGGTACACGGACGCTCTGCAGGAGGCTGAGATCTTCATCTACTCCGACGAAGATTGTGAGGCTATGGATTGGGGTTTCCACCCTAGCAGGGAGTACGACCTCTGCGCAGGGGTAACCGGGGGAGGAAGAGGAGAGTGTGTGGTAAGTTCCTTATAACCAAAGCCCAATATTTTTTAAAAAGATGCATTATCTCTTCTTTTTTTTAGCACCACGTATTATTACCCGTTCGGGTTATATACCTATGTACTAACAGGGTTAGTTGTTTCAGGAATTAGGAGGGTTATATGTGTATGAAGTGAACTCGAATTCGCGTGAAGGGAGGGTGGAAAACCATTTATAAGAAACTACCCTCAGTGCACCAAATCGGGATCGAACTCCAATATTCCCATCTTCGTCAGTCTAGTTTAGAACAAGAGTAGCACGTCAGACCACGTGGCCACCAACAAATTTTTCTTATACATGTATGTGTACATATACAGTATATCTGTATATATGCATATATGCATATATACATATACTATATATATATATATATATAATGTGAGGAATTCCAGGCCTCCACCGTGGTTTGGATTCCACGTTAAACTGTAGGTCCTCCATTTCATCTCACAATCACCCTACCAAGGCCATTTTTGTTTTTTCTACCGCCTCCATGATCTAGTGGCTACAGATTTAGAGGTCTCGGGTTCGATCCTCAGCACTTACAAATGTTTATGTCAAGCTTTTCTTTGGTTATTTTAGATGTTTAGATCATATTTTAATGTTTTGAATCATATTTGGGTCATTCTTAGGCATTTATATTGTTCACCGTAGGAATTGTTTACTGAAAGGCCTTTTCCTCTACCAGAAATATATTATATAGTAGGATACTGATAGGAAAAAAGACCTTTCAGAGAGTAATTCCTACCGTGAATGGAGTATAAATAATATGAGGTTTTATAAATTCATGAATGCTCAAAAATAAAATTTGTTTGAACCACAGTTGCTGGAATGAAAAAATATGTAGACTTTTAGTCAACTTTATAATCTCTTTAATTATATACCACATTCCTGGATAAACACTAAAATCAAGCTGTATAATTCTCCGTGGGCAGTATTGATTCTGAAGCAAATATTTGTAAATCAATGTTCATGTTTAACCAAGTGCAAGAGTTTATTCCCTAAATGACTTTTATCACGTATATATTTATTTTAGTTTCAGTTTTTAAAAAGTCTTGTTTGAGTTATTTATTTGCATTATTTCCGAGCTAAGGTAGGATTCTCTCGGCGCGTCTTGCGTCTGTGATGTGGACGCAGACACAATTTAGAGACGCTGGGCGCACAATCTGGTCGCCTCGAAGGAACTGGCCACATAACGACTATGTTTTTATTATTATTATTTAGCACCGCGTCTTACTACCCGTTCGGGTTATACGCTTTTAAGTACTAATTACGCTAATGGATTAGGAATTAGGGAAGGTTGAATTAGAGGTTGTGAACCCGCATTTGCGTGAAGGGAGAGTGGAAAACCATTTACTACCCCCGACCCCTCCCAGTTCACCCGACCGAGATTTGAACCACGATCTCGTCCCCAGCAGTCGAGCTCAACACGACTAGCGCGTAAGTCAGCTACGCCACCGAGGCGGGTCATAACGACTATGGAAACCTGTCCGATCGCAGACGCGAAACGCGCCGAGAGTATCCTAACTTTATCCTTTGCATTTTAGGGTAATTCATTTTGAAAATTTGAAATAATTTTATAGCATTTTTAATGTAAATATGGGCACATTTTTTGACAAATTTTATGCCATCAAAATACGGGCCCTGTTTAGTTACCCCGCGTCAACACGTTTTATTATCTGTTTGGGCTATCCGCAACTCACACGTCAATTTTACGTTACGAAGGGTGGATTTTAAGGAATCGTGTTATAACTACCCGCCTTGGTGGCGTAGTTGGCTAACGCGCTAGTCGTGTTGAGCTCAACTGCTGAGGATGGGGAGATCAATGTTCGAATCTCGGTCGGGTGAACTGGGGGTGGTTTTTCATAAACGGTTTTCCAATCTCCCTTCACGCAAATTCGGGTTCACCTCCTCTAATTCAACCTTCCCAATTCCTAATCCATTAGCTTAATTAGTACTTAAAGCGTATAACCCAAACGGGTAGTAAGACGCGGTGCTAAATAATAAAATAATCGTGTTATAATCTGCCTGGCAAGGAAAGGGATAGATAGCCCTAATTGGAAACTCTCTAGCAACCCAAGTATCAAAATATCCGTGACCCGAGTGTATCTGACGTCTTGTTTCAGGGCGACTCTGGTGGTCCGCTGGTGACGGCGGGCGCAGTCCAAGTTGGCATCGTGTCATGGTCGCTTAAAATGCCGGGCTGCGTCAGTCCGGGATATCCTGGCGTCTACACCAAGGTCGCTAGATTCGTAGACTGGATTAAAAACGTCACCGCACTTTGATATGAGAAGGTTTTTTTTTCTTCGTCCGATCGACTTATTAATCGTAAAGACACCCACGCATAGAGCCAGTACCTGCTGCGTCGGATGTGAACAAAACATATTTGAGGAAGTGACGTCACTTAACCTACTGTACCTGTGGATTATTTTAGGTCTACTACTAATGTAGGATTATTTATAGGAATAATAATTTAGAAAATACAAATTGTTTTGCTATCAGCATTGATAATATTAAAATATACTACTAGTAAACTATTATTATAGGTACCTACTAAGACTATCCATCGTATAACTTAACGTATTAATACCTGTATGTAAGTAGTTTTTTTAAACTATTGTAATTGTCGTGAGATATTCTTCCTACAAGAATTCAACTATAAATAGAGCATTCGTATCTATCTATTCCTCTATGCATTTATTTCAACCAGTAACTTTCTATAACTGTGACGTCAGTTGAGGCAATGTTTAGCGGGTTGTGTAAAACTGTTGGTTGTACATTTTATGAACCATCTAGGAGAAATAAGTATATGGTTTTGACCCACTATTAATTTGCTTCCACAGAGGAAAAAAGTTATTCCTACTTTGTTTTAAAATAAACTTAGGCTTCATTATTGTTACTCTTTGGAATATAACTATTATTTTTCCTAAGCGCTTGGTGTTAATTCTTAATCTGCACATTGAATAATTATTTTATTTATTACAGTGATGAAAATTAAGTTTTATAATAATGTAATATATTTAAATATGTCCACCCCCAATGATTTGTTTTTGTACATTTTATCATTATAATAATATATTTTAATTACTTTGTTGATTTTCATTAAAAACCGATTTCTATTGAAATAATGTTAGTGTCCTTGTGATGTATTATAGAGGATGTCAACATAAAACCCAAACGGGCAGTAATACAATGTGCTAAAAATAAAAGGGTTTCCAAAGAGAATTACTAATTTGGTTGGTAAGATATACTAATATTTGTGTCTTGATAGTCAAAAGTAGCATTGATATTACATTAAAGAAAGATAGAATTTGATTAACTCATTTTCTAAGTCCCTCCTTATAAGCTTTCACTATAAATTGTCCATAAAACCTTCAAATTAGAACAAAAGACTAGTTTTAATTTCTATTATCTATCTATGCTTCTATGGAACAAAGACAATGTTATGTTAACGTTATGGAAAAGACAAACGTTTAAGCACTGTTCTGTGGTTACAGTTTTAAAATTAAATTTCCATGAATTAAGAGTGAGTGGATTAAAAAAAGCGGACAATATGATAATAGGAAAGTTTTAAAAAAAGTATTAAATTATTTTAACAAACAATAATTTAAAACTAATTATTCCAAGGTGTTTTTATCGTATTCATCAGTTACGATAGTAATTTTAGATTATTTAATTTCTAGCTAAACACATTTTATTGATTAAAAAATTACACGAATAGTTATCTAACTTATTTAACTTTTACAATATATTAACATTATATAAAATAGAGATTTATAAAAGATTTATGTATATTTCAAAACATATTGTTTTGTCTAGACGGTATTTAAAAATTATTATGTTAAATCGCATTTATTTGAAAACCAAAATTAAAACTAAAACAAATTAATGTGTGCTGAAATGTTTATACAAATCACAGATTATTGGTCGCGCTTAAAGTATCTTTTCCCAAAGGGCTTAACCTAATTGTCTATAATATTTATATTAGTTGCAATTCTTACAATCATAATCAATTTTGCAATTTTGAAGATGACTTTCACAAAACAATCAAGCCATGTTTGAACAACTGGTGGTTAATTATAACTAAGAATATTTATTATTATAAACATTTAAAAATCTAGAACTTCTTGAATTGGCATCGAACATGCTACGGCATCCCAAGATTTTTCTAGAATAAAAAGAAGTTTGATGTTATTAGTCAAAATCATATAATTAAATTATATATAGATGTTAATACCTAAATGTAGACCTGGCGCTAAAATAAAATCCCAATACACGAGATATTCTAGTGTCAAAATGTAATTTTCAAACTATTGTATTTGTAATTTAAAAATAATAACGAAACTATTTATCATTTATTTCTATTTACAAGTTTATCTCCAAACCCTAATAATATACATAGCCTATAGATACGTCATATTAATGACAAATCTTTCAGCAAAAATTGAAACAGTCACAACACTTAAATAAGGTGAAATGCCATCTAGAACTTATTTTCAACAGTAATTAAACAATAGATAAATGAAGTCCAACCTCTTATTAAATTAAATTGACATGAATAGTAAACCAAATCTTATTACTTAAAAACAAACACATACCTACCCCTACCCTTTGGTCTGATTGAGTGGTGGAAGAATTCTCATTGTTTAAGCTGTAAACACAATGAGGGAGGAAAAAATCAAGTTTGAACAAATATTGTTAAAAACTTAACGCAAGTATGTAAAAAATATTCATAAAGTGTTTAGTTTTGCAAATATAAAATTATATAATTTTTAGCCTTTAACACATTTAGGCTATCGGTACTCGTCCATAGGTGACCTGGCGGTCTAGGGGTAAGGTGTCAGACTTCTGTGCTGGCGGCTGGGGTTCAATCCTCGGTCCCAGCACAGATTTATCTGATTACCAAACCCTTCCTTCACCTCTGACAAGACATCTTGTGAATGTGGGAAATGCCAGACCTCCACCGTGGTTCGGATTCCACGTTAAACTGCAGGTCCTCCGTTTCATCTCACAATCACCCTACCATTACACATTAGTGTAAGTGCGTATAACCCGAACGGGTAGTAAGACGCGGTGCTAATAATAATAATAATAATAATAATAATAATAATAATAATAATAATTCTTGTCCCCTGTTTAAAGTGGACTACGAACCACTTTTATACTGGAGTAAAACTTACACGATAGCAATTATTATGATACTAAAATCCAATTTTCATAAGATGAGCCCTTACTGGAAGATTAGAAAATATACAAGATCTACTTTCCCGTATTCATCATCAAGTCATTATGATCTACAGCTGTCACCTTAAATATATATTATCAGTATATATAAAATAACAATAAAATGATACAAACTTGCTAATTTTGGCCACAAAATAATGTTTGTATTATCTAAAGGTCCTTTTAGACTCTAGATGTAGTATCACCATCAGGACAAAGGCATCAGTATCGTATTGTAAGGACTTACTGTGACGGTAAGGTCGGGGTTTTGATTATGGGTCGTGTGAACGAAAAGGTTTTTTTTAAACTCTAATTGCTCTACCACCCTCCTCGCTGCAATTTATGGTACGTTTCAATTAAATTATATCTTATCCGGGTGGATAGCTGAGGTGGGAGCCAGCTTTAGCATATTTGTTACCCTCTGAAAGCTAGTTTTTCTGCCGGTCCGACTATAATCACTAACCAGTCAGTGAGGTAGCAGCCGTACACGACACAGAATACGGCCAAAGTGCCTCCTAGGATGAGGACCGTAAATGCGGCAATGCCCAGAGTCCAGAATATGACGTCAGCTTCACTACGGATCACACCTGAAAAACAAAGAAGAAGAAGTTTTTGTGGGTTTTGTTTGTGTACCACGTCTTACTACACATTCAGATTATCCCTATATTAATTAGGTAGATGTGAATAAGGCTGTATTTAGAGGAAATGTGTCAGCAATTGCGTAGAGAAAGACTGGTAGACTATTTAGTAATAAAACCACTGTAAGTACACACGATCGGGATTCGAGCCTCGATCTTCCTATAAAATGTGAGAGTGATGCACTAGACCATGCGACCATAGATATACGATCTTATACAGGTAGTTTCTGTCTGTGACTTATCTATAATATTTTTACTAATGCGTTCAATAGCAATAATACCAGCATCGGAGGGCACACGTAGTAAACGTCAAGATCATCTAATCTCCTCTAACAGTGGCAAAGAGGTCTGGGTTTGAATCACGGCGAGGTTTACTAAGATAATTATTTCCTAAATTGTTCCCAACTCTCCTTCCACAAAAATGCGAGTAAAATTATAATCAGGACCTTAAAAATAGATAATCAATGAAATACAGTTCCAAACATTACTTTAAAAACTACGCATTAACCTAAAAAAAAATCTGAATGTTTCATTAAATAATATCTTCTTTGTAAGAAAATGTGACTTAATTAATTGCCAATATATTTATATTAACATATCTATATGTAAAAATAAAATAAATATTTAAATGTGCGCCGCCGAAAAAGTTCAGAAATTCAGATACGCCCTTGGTAAAATAAAGGTCGTCGACCACTGACTTGAAGGGTAGGCTTACTTTAAATAAGCGGATTTATTTAAATTTGATCAAATCCCTGAAACACGCGGAGATACGAAATAACATATGTTGCAAAGTTGTAAGGCCATTAAAAATGAAAAACTTTTATTTGAAATATATTTTTATGAAACAACTAGTTTCCTAGATACAAGCAAATACATTAGGATTTAGATAGTTCAACGTAGGTTAATTTGAAAAATTATATAATTCGACCTCTTCATGGTTCCCCATGAAATTTCAGTTTTAATAAATGGTAAAAAAAAAACATTTAATTCTAATTGTAGAAGTAAATATTTGGATAATTTGAAGTCTATACATTGTTAGCTTTTTCGAGTGTGTATGCATTTTAAACTCAACTTACTGATCTTTACTAACC
>CABFVX010000379.1:79198-109314 GCA_902151425.1 Timema shepardi
TATATATATATACATTTTCAAATATATATATATATATATTGTTTCAAGAGCCTGAAAGTGGACATTTTGTTTTTAAGTCCAACTATCCCTGAAGTCTGAACATTACAGTATATTATTTAATAGGTAGGCCTGCTTTTTTTTTCTTTGTGTAAAGTTTCAGAAATGGATCATTGCATGCTTAGGGTGGTGTTCAAAATCAAAGCTTAGTTTAGTCTCAGTGATAGTTATAATGATTGTGTAATTTTAATGGGGAATATGCTTATCGACAGAAGTGCATTGTCATTTGAACAAGAAATTACGTCATAATGGGGATAGACATTTAGTGGCGAATTAAGTTTAAGACAGTAAACTAAACTAATACCACACTAGAAATCAAACCATAATCATCCTCGCTCTTGCATATCGCTCTGGATGTGGGTTTTTTTGTGCTAGTATAGCGAAAGTGCAGTTTTACTGTCCATAGCATTTATCCACTAATTTTATATAACCAGTTTCAGTGGCTGCGTTGTTTAACGCGATACTCTCGTGTTAGACTAGATTGTCGAAGATGGGGAGATTGATGTTCGATCACTGAAGGATTTTTTTCCTAAAAACATATTTTCCACTCTCCCTCAACACAAATGCAGATGCACCTCCTAAAAATTAGACCTTCCTAATCCATAACACATTAGTGTAATAAGTATATAGGTCTATAGGCCAGAATGAGTAGTAAGATGTTGTGCTGATATAAAAAAGTTGTTAAACTCCATCTCTCCAGTTTGACAACTTCAACTAACTTTTGAAACACGTGTGGTTGTATCTGACGTAGCCATCCTCACAGTGACAGTAGCCGTACCAACAAACCTGATTGGGTAGACAGGCTTTAGTAGGGGAACAGTCAGGTGAAATGTCTGAAACAATGTCATATAACACACAAATTTTATTACATTATTCTATCTACATTAAATTTTTTATTTTTTATTTTTAATTGATAAAAATAGAAATCACTTGAAAAAGAAATGGTAAGCAATAAAAAAAATTAAGTTGTGAAAGAAATTATGAAGATAATATATTGACTTTACTTATCATAAAAGTATATGGTTTAAATAAAGGATTGTGATAAAATAAATGTTGATTAAAAATTAAAATATAATACTAGACATTATACACACACATTAAAAATGTGAGTCAAAACAACACATACATAACCAGAACAAAACATTTTAAATACATGTATTAAAGAAATGAGTCAAACTTATAATAAAGTGTATAGTATTGGTAAAATACAATAAAGTTAATTACAATGAAGTTAAATAGTTTGAGAAATGATGCCTATTCTTTATGAAAACTTATAAGTTACTTGTTCAGTATTTCAGGAAATTTATGCTATCACAATTCAATAACTACAAAATATTAAAGAAACATGTGTCGAAAAGATATAATAATATTAGAGGAACAATGTAATATGGTGTAAAAAGATATATATAAGTTGAATTAACAAAAGTGTGATATAAAGAGGTTAATAAAAGTTGAAATCTATTCTTATCTGAGAGGTTTAATGCCCTTGTTCCTTTTTTAAATTCTGGAGTGAGATTGTCACGACATGTTTCGGCGCTGCAATGGCACCATCCTCAGGTCTAAAAAAGGATCCTGAAATGAGTTTCTACTACGACGAATCGAATAGAACTCTAGAGTTTAACTTTATTGTATTTTACCAATACTATACACTTTATTATAAGTTTGACTCATTTCTTTAATACATATATTTAAAATGTTTTGTTCTGGTTATGTATGTGTTGTTTTGACTCACATTTTTAATGTGTGTGTGTATAATGTCTAGTATTATATTTTAATTTTTAATCAAAATTTATTTTATCACAATCCTTTATTTAAACCATATACTTTTATGATAAGTAGACTCAATATATTATCTTCATAATTTCTTTCACAACTTAAAAATTTTATTGCTTACCTTTTCTTTTTCAAGTGATTTATATTTTTATCAATTAAATATATATTTTGTTCCTTACTACAACCAATCATGTTTTTTTATGAATTAATTTAAGGTGTTTAACGTATGCGTTCTAAACCGACTGGTTATATATATATCAGCACGCGACTTATAAACTAACTTAAATCTTAAACATACACAGCATCCGACCTCTGGCCGTTAATTTAAAACTGTTAAAGGCGGAAACACACATTTCACCAATGATACATTTTTCGGCTATACCGAGAATCGAACCTTGGGACCGTAAGCTCAATAGTCAGACAATCTACCGACTAGAATAAGGCGTTGGACCAGACACTAGTATATAGCTCACTATTTATTTTTACATAAACCTTGCTATATATATATATATATATATATCCAACCCGGCGCCTTTGAAATAACGCTACCTATTGAAATATCACTGATTCCATAGCCAGGGAGTGAAGGATGCCCCTCAGCACGGGACGAAACATGAATATCTCACTGGTGAAGTATTGGCGTGCTAACCTGGGTTCACTTCCCGGGCCCACGTATCAATTTTCAACTAATTTAAAATACTTCAATTATGGTATCCTTCAAACGGATATTCCCTAAATCACAATGATTTACATATTGTGTGTTTGTATTCATAAAAATAAAGAAGGTAAAGATTAAAGGAATTGTAACAATATTTTTGTGGTGTGATAATGTGAATTTTTTTTAAATATCTTAATACAACCAGCCAAGATTCGAACCTCAATCTATATGACATTGGCAATCCAGTAATTATATCGTGGCCTTGTCTTGAGCCATGTACTCACTGAAACGGGTGATTTTTTTTTTAATTCCATACATATCTGTTAAATTATTTATTTTAAATAAACAAATTGTAATCGAATCGAAATGGAATAATCTTTTCAATGCTTAGTTTTACATTATCATATTTTGATTGAAATAAACACGAACTCACCATAGAAAGATAACGCCGTGTTTAGTAACAGGCACAGAACTGTTATGTATAACCACTTGTGAATCCAATGTGACATTTCACTGATATATCTTTTTCTGACAGACTCGGAACAAACTGAAAAAAATAAAAATATTGTTGAAAATTATTTTAAATTCAAAATATCATATGAACCAAATGTTCCTCTTTTCGAAAAAAGTCATTATAACTTTTTTTTCTATTATAAAATAATATACAGTAGCCCCATGGCTTCTTTGGTGCTCACTGACAGCTCACAGCTGACAGTTGACAGCTTTAAAATGTTACCAGACCAAATTATGTATCCCTACGCCGAACCAGATGATCTGAAAAAACATGTGTTTAACAGCTGTCAGTTTTGACGGTCAAAATTTAAGTATATACTTAAATTTTGACAGTCAGAAGTCAGCTGTGAGCTGTCAGTCAGCACCAAAGAAGCCATGGGACTACTGTAGCTATCTTTGCTAGATAATTCCTTAAAAAATAGTAATGTTATGTTAAGTGAAATGTCACTATTGTGTTTAGATGTTTATTTAGGAACTATAAAAAACGAATTAAACCTTAAATTGAAATTAAAAAGATCGCTGACAAAACCTAATTCCTGTCAAATAGTATCTAGGCTATATAGACTAATTAGAGCTATTGATTGATTACCCTTAGCTATATATATCTAAAAATAATATTACATCAAAATGAGTAAAAAATAGCTACTTTTATAAATGTATAATAGAGGATCAAATAAAACAACATTTATGTTTCTAGACACACTGAAAGGTTTTACCAAAGTTGGCAATGCAGTTTTAAATACGCCGTATTGTTGACTACTTTGCTAGACCTTTGGTTGTTTCTATATGCAACTCGCCAAACAGATATGTTAAACTAATTGCCTCTAGAGGTATGTCACGGCGCTCAAACATGTTTTAGTTAGAGAAGAAAAATAGTATATTCCATTCACTGTAGGAATTGATTTCTGAAAGGCCTTTTTCCCTACCATAAATCTACTATATAGTAGGATATTGGTAGGAAAAAAGACCTTTCAAAGAGTAATTCCTACCGTGAATGGAATATATGGATAAAATCTATATTAATAAAATGAAGCTTTTATTTTTCTAATTAATTATTCAAGGAACACCCAATAAACAATAACAAAAGGATCTGACTATAAGTGAAAATATATAATTTATATGAAATATAAGGAAAAAATTAAAGATAGAAAAATATTTTTAATTAGAGAAAACCATATTGAGATTATAAGAGTTTGAATAGTTAGGGATAGTAACAAGTCTGAATAATACATATTACATTATATAGGAGAAAAGATATACTGAATAGAATAATGGCAAACCTATAGCAAAAACTTTAACTTATAATTCTTATTAATGTATGTGAAATAAGTAGAACAAGAACATGTTAAATATGGAATAGGTTAAAATACAAAAAACATATTAAAATTAGACAATACATACAAATAAAGATATCATATTCTAAGGTTACATGTTAATGAATAAAACATTACTAAGTAAGATACACAATTATAGTGAAAAAGTTAACATTAATTTTAAAGGTAATATTAAGATAGATCCAGAGTTGTCAAAAGGAAAAATTAAAAATTTGACCAATAGTAGTAAACAGGGAAATTATGTAATTATGCAACTATGCAATTATGAATAATTAATTAGTATCATTATAATTCTCCTTACTAAATCACTATGAATATAACTAATATTTTATTTGTCTGTTATGAGCGTTGCGCGAAATATACCACACGTTGAGGTCTGAAATTAAAATATAAGTAGCCCCTATATACAAATATGTGCATCTCGAAAATAAATTTGATTATATTTGTTTTTAATTAATTAAAAAACGGCTTGGAAGCAAAAAGATATATATATATGTGTGTGTAGAGATAGAAAGAGAAGATATTAAACTATTCAAACATACAATTTTATGAAATTGATTATTTATTGTGTCCCCCTCTCTCCCAACGTGTCTAAATGCCGGTTCGGCTTGGACACATACATATGTATTAATAACGAACGCTAAGGGGGTAGGGATTATAAAGTTAAAATTTTGGGAGAAACTTTTCCAAACTTGCGTGGAGGTATAGTAGGAAACCATTTACGAAACATCACACTCGGTAAACCCGACCAAGATTCGAACCGAGATCTCCATGACATCTTAAATCCAGTCTATCATGAGTGTGACACGTTAGAAAACGTGACCACAGACACGGCTATAAATTGTTTATTTATTTATTTAGAAAGAACCACATATTAAGTTTATTGTAATTAAAGCTTACCGCAGTTTTTATTTATTTATTTTTGTCGCTATCCGCTGCTTTACTATTTTTACTTTTCAGCAACACAACCGTTGACACCAATCATTTTATCACGTTTGACAGTTTAAATTTCATAACAAGTTTATAAACACTTCTCGCAATTTGAATCGTATTTTCGTTATATCCACATGTACTCTTCTATTATTCAAACAATACTAAACTCAAAATATATAGTTGACGTGTGCGCGCAGTCTATACCAGTGCCCGGCCCACTGTTCTATTTTTGGGACACTGATTTAAGGGGGGGCGTGGGCCGGTTGAACGGACTGGTGGCCGATTTCTATGATAAAGGTTTATTCAAGCTCGTGCCACGTCTTTGCGAAATGCCTGAATCTCAACGGGGACGACATTGAAAAATAAATGCTGTAGCTGTAGGGCTCTGCGAAGCTTCGATACAAATCGATATCGATTCAAATTTTATTATATTCGATTCGACAACTTGAATCAAACCAAACTTTAAAAAAATCCCACAATGTGCCTAAAACATGTTATTTAATAACAATTATTGCAATATAAAGTAAATGTTTATTAAATTATTACTCTATTGAACGGAAAATAGGCCATATATTTTCTCCAAGGCAGCTTTTATTAGATCTTTGTGCAGCCTATGGTCGGACCCTTAGATAATACTTAGCAAACGTGTTAACTTTGATGATTGATATTAAAAAAATAGTTATCAGCACAATTACCGCTTACTTTAAACAAGGGGAATTATTGTTGCGTGAACATGTTAAAGGACTTAAACTTGTACATGATAAGGCCCAAAACATTTTTTTATGCGCTATCTTTAAGTTAACATAATCATTTTATCATATTTAACTAGGATATGGTTTGATTCGATAATTATTCGAAACTCGCGGATAATATTTGCTTCGATCCAAACTCAAAGAATCTTCTTAGTCATCAGACATCGCCATTACCTGTAGTTCTACTTCTTGCCAGGCACCAGTAGCGCACCCACGGGAGGTGGGGGGTGTAGCTAAGGGGTCTCAATCCCCCACCCCAGCCCATACAATTAAAGCAATTAAAATAAGAAAAAGAAAGAATTCAAAAAATACCTATATTATACCACTGATGTTTCTGTGGCTTTGAAACAATTCGTTTATAAATAGGCCCAAATATAAACAGACTTTTTACAACATCCTATAATATATTTGTTTTTTTTAAGCTGGAACTTTTGAGACAGTTCGAAGTTCTGTAACTCTCTCATTCGGAGCGCCCCCCGGCCAATCATTGGGTACGTGCTTCTCAAACCTTCCACGCATTACAGGTGACCAATCACGAAGCGTTGTCCGCCGTTGACTTCTGGATATTTCAAGAGAATTTTTGGTCTCCATATAAACGATCGCTGTCTCATGTGGCATATTTTCTGTGAAAGGACTGGTTGAAATCGTGAATTGGTTGGTGGTCTCTTACCGAGTATATAGTCTGTTCTTTTCGCTACCTTTGGTTGGTTTTTTAATGTAACTACTTCCTCGAGATCACACATAGTCCAGAGTGTGCTACTAGCAGGTACAGCTAGGATATTACTCCAAATCTCCCCATCCTGAGTTGGTCTATTGGTGTTTTCTTATCTTCCTCCAACTTTGATTGAAGCCAGCATCTCATCTCTCCTTCTTTTCCTTTTCCCATCTATCATTTCTTCAATTTCAGTCTTCATCACATTCCTTTCTCATCAAATATCCTGGACAATTCATCTTAATGTAAGTAGTAGTAAGATAAAAAAAAATGTTTAGATAAATAAAGCTTTTTATTGTTTTATTACTGGAACACATCTCTAGTCTAGCGGTAAAAGATCTTGATTACAAATCCAGAGACCCCAGGTTCAAACCAGGGCACATCTAAATTTATTTGTTAAGTAGTGAGTCAGGAACGGGGCCCAACTCAGCATCGTGAGGCCAAATGAGGAGCTACTTGCATGAAGAAAGTGGCGCCTCTGGTTTAGAAAACTGAGATTAATGGCCCGGGGATTCAACGTGCTGATCATATGACACTCTTTCCACAAATGTCGACACTATCTTCGCCAACAAACGGCGGCCACTCCGTCAGTATGGCTTGATTGTGGGTTATCCCCATGGAGTTTTTATTATTGTTATATATCTAAATGGTTTTTACTTTACAAAACATATATATGTATTAAAATTGTTTTAGTAACTTTTGTTACCATCATAAAAGTTTCTTCTCAAACGTCGACCTTCCACTTGAAATAAATCAACAGTTTCACAACTTAATTTTAAAAATAATCGAGTTACTATTTGAAACTATTAAGTTATCAAAAAATTATAGTTACAATCAGTCGTAAATATAAAATAGATACAACCTAATTTCACAGCAATCAATTCAATAGTATAAACTAGGTGACCTGGTGGTCTAGGGGTAAGGTGTCTGACTTCTGTACTGACTTTCGGGGTTCAATCCTCAGCCTCGGCACAGATTTATTTGATTGCCAAACCCTTCCTTCACCTCTGACAAGACGTGTATTAATCACAGCTTGTGAATGTGGGAATGTCAGGCCTCCACCGTGGTTCGGACCCCAAGTTAAACTGTAGGCCCTCCATTTCATCTCACAATCACCCTACCATTACACATTAGCGTTAAGTGCATACAACCCGAACGGGTAGTAAGATGCAAAGCTAATAATAATAATAATAATAGTGTGAAAGGTGAAAGCCTCCACTTTGGTTTCATATAATTTTTTCTATGAAATATGTAAAATAGTTTTAGTGTGATAGCTTGGTAATGTTGCCATAAGGTCCCCTCTTAATAAAGTAGTTGTGTACTTTCCCCTCACATGCTGATACACTGGCGACGTTTGCGCTATGTTCATATTGGTTCTCAGCCAAAAACCTTGCCCTCTGTGGGAGAAAAAAACACAATGAAGATTTTGTTTAACCGGCAGTGCTCACATTCTATGGAGGTCATTTCAAAATGATGGAAAACTTGAAAACAAGCCGACGGGACAATCAAAACTAAAGGGCACTTAAGAAAAAATGTTATGACGATGGGGGAAGAGATTTTTATTCCAGAATAATGGGCTATGTTATGAAGGGGCAGGGATTGATTGAAGAGGGAGGTGAATTGATGGAGGGTGGGCACTTTAACTTTTCATTTTTATTTACATACTTTAATACCAATTTTATAAAGATTAGGGATGGTTTATAGAGATTTATATAAAAGATTTTATAGCAAAAAAATAATATTAAAGAATGTATGCACACACAAATTTTATACAATGAATGAATAAATTTAAAGTGGTAAGTTTCATAGACAATTTTGTTTGTGAAGTTAACATTATGGTTATGGAGTTTAAAAAAACTTTTTAATTTTTTTTTTGTTGCACTTTATTATTAGTACAAGTTATCAACAAGGCTCAAAACTTGATTATCTAAAACTTATCAAAAAATTACCTAGGATTTTTAAAAAAGATTATTTAAATTAGGATGGATAGCCAGCACACTTACCTTGGTGATACTGGAGTATAAATTGTTTAGGTATAACACTAAAAAACACATAAACACATTTTTAAGGACAATCTTTCACTGTCACAGACAGCTTTATCAGGTCAGGAGAATAGACTGATGCTTTTGGTTGAACTGTAAGGTTGACCGTCCACAGTTGACTGTTTTTCAGTTACGACATCACTGTATTAGCAGCACTATGAATGTTATATTGAATGTAATTATGTGTTTTTTAGTGTTATACCTAAACAATTTCTACTCCAGTATCACCTAGGTAAGTGCGCTGGCTATCCCTCCTAATTTAAAACATGATTTAGCCTAGTGCTCTATACCACATAACCAAAAAAGATTATTTAAAATTTTATAAAACAAATAAAAAAATGACCTAACTATTTGAACAAAGAAACTTGTAATGAATCACACAACTAAATCAAACGCACACTTTAGAAAAAGGAAAATAAAAATATACATTGGCAATGAAAAGCCTTTAAATAAACTTTTTCTTTCTTTTAAGTAAAAATAATATGTTAGTAATAATGCACATATAAAATAACAATAGTATTAAAAATCGTACTTTTTTTTGGCATAAATGATTCAAAAATGACTCAAAGAAAATTCAAAATGACCTATAGAAAAATGTTTCCAAGACTAGTTGATCATGAACCGAGTTTATCTTCACATGAGCATCGATTGTAATATACAAAAAAAAATTAAAAAATGAGATGTCACCATCAAAACTCGGGCACTGCCTATCAACATTAAAGAACAACCATTAGTGTAATGTGAGACCGTTTCCAATCCAAGAAATGAACCATCTTGCTCGGGACATATAAATCGGGGACTTTTTGCTACGACTCCACCCAAGATGCTCTCATTTCCTGTGTACTGGAACACCTGGCAAAGGGATAAAGCCCTGCTGCCCCCCCTCCCCCCCTGCTCACAAGGTGTCTTATAACCTCTGTGGCCATACCATCTAAGCGAAGCCATATTCGCAAGCACAAGCAGTGCGCATTTTGGAACCCAGAACCCTGAATAAAAGAGCATGTATGACTCAGTGTATGGATTTTGTTGAAGCAAAGGTAGTATGCAAGTATAAGGAATTGTGAAGAAAGTTAGTGAGGATGGACCAAGTATGGAGTTGTTTTTGAGATGAATGCACAGTTTCTTGCGTACATTATACGGGAATTAAATGTGTGTTAAACAAAGGAACATTTTTTGTAATACTAGTACAATAACAATTAGTTGTAATATTGTAATACTTGTAAATTTTATTAAAATCCTAGAAAAATACAAATTTATTTCATGTTTATAAATAACTATGGCTTCAAACAAAGTGAGAAAAAATTTGGCTACGCAATAATTTTAAAGAAGCTAATACAGACTTCTTGAATTTTAATAATAAAATGAATGTAAGATATTAAATGCATTATAAAATTATACACTCTTTATTACAATATACAAAGTAAGATTAATTACAACTAATATAGATTATAATAAAATTAATGTAAGATATTCAATTCATTATAAAAATAGACTTTTAATTATTACAATATACTAAATAGGATTAATTGAATAATTTAAGTGTTATTTAATGGTATAAATAAATAACCGAATGTGTGTTGTCACCATTAAATATATTAATGAGTCTATAAAGGAATTGAAGAAAACAAGCTTACACATATGTAGATACAAACATATAATAAAGATTACCTTTATAAAAAAATACTTCTAAACATCAATAGACCATAATTCAACTCTAGTGTCTGAGTGAGCTGTTGATTCAACATAAATTTAACTTACATATATATCTCAATTTATTCTCTTTATACAAAGCAAAAGACCACACTTCACATCCACATCTTTAATACTTATATTTCAAATTAATTGTATAACACAGTACTACCCGCTTCGGTGGCATTATTGGCTGACATGCTAGTTTCGTGTTGAGCTAGACTGCCGATGACGAGGAGATCGTGGTTCGAATCTCGGTCGGGTGAACTGGGGGTGGCTTTTCCTGAATGGTTTTCCACTCTCCTTCCATAAAAATGCGGGTTTACTTCCTCTAAATAAAACCTTCCCAATTCCTAATCCCTTAGCATAATTAGTACTTAACCTTATAGCACGAATGAGTAGTAAGTAAATAATAATATAACACATTATTGATTAAATTGGCCATTTAAATTAATAATAATTTCTGTTACCTGTAAACTTCTAAACTCAGTAATTACCAGCGAGTTTATTTATGAATGTCCTTAAAACACAAAAAATTGCATTTACCGAAAAGGTTGTTTTTATACAATCATTAAAGAAGTTAGTTCCATAACATTCTAAGGTTCACTAATAGCCAATAATCTTTTAGACTGGCTTATCTTACGACAACAAATTTTGTTTGGCCATTCTGGGAACTGAACATATGATACCTATTTTAGGAGGCACACAATGCACCACAAAATGGCTCTCAATGCAAGTTAAATAGTCAATAAACTTTACAAATATTCTAAACCTTCATCAATCATATATAATACTTAAAACTGAATATATAAAAAATATATATATAAAATAAAACAAGAAATATTAACAAATATTGCAATATTGTTTTAACTGTTTGAAAAAATTTATCATTTATTTATCAAGATAAAAAACTAAAAGCACTAAAACTATAGTAATGTATACTGATATTATAAAGAGGAAAAACTTGATTTTTTGATTTTTGTTTGTAATGGATAAATTCAAAAACTACTGCACCGATTTTAAAAATTCTTTCACCAATATAAAGCTACATTACCAGCGAGTAGCATAGGCTATATTTTATTTTGAAAATTTAATTTATTCCTCATAAAAATGTCGATAGTCACTCATATTTTATTGTAGATTCTATGATAATTCTTCAATATGTGTGTTGAAAATAATAACGCGGGGGTGGGGGGATCAAGGGGGAAGGGTCTAGTAATTGATATAGACAGCAGCTGTCGCACTGGAGGATTGCCGGAAAATCATAATTATTAAGATATTTGAACTTAAGTCGACCGACAAGCCTCTAGGGCATGATATGCTCGCCTCTTTGGGACACACAATATGGCCACAACTAATAAAAACACATTAGGGCCACCACTCAGCGAATCAAGCTGGTTTTTTATCTCCTCAGAATAGATACTGAGGGCAGTGGTTAATGGAAAGCAAAAATATAATGGGCCTCCTACTCAATTTCCAATGAATATTATGTTATGAATCATCTAGTGTCAGATATCACAGCTTTTACTGTATTAAAAAATTATCTTTTTGCATAGTATTTTAAAAAATTAAATAAATACATTTATTTTAAGAAAAATTATAATACATTCTATTAATTTGGTTGAACTTGATTTGTTCTAGATGATGTCATGAAGACCGCAAACCTTGTTCGCAGGAACTGCTCTATCTAAAGGGAAGAAAAAAAATGTATGTAAGCCATAAAATTAACACACACATAAATATTTATTTACACACATACACACGACTGGCTGCCTTGGTTAGCAATGATAGTGCCAACATTTGAAAATAGAGGGTGTCATGTGTTCTGGAAACGCCAGGGATAGAACCCAGGTCCCCTGGATCTGTAGTTAAGAATGCTAGCCACAGAGGCTGTGCCGCTCAATTGCAGGTTCACACCATGGTTTTATTTTTATATATATATATATATGTGTGTGTGTGTGTGTATATATATATCTCACAAAATGTTTATTTACTTCCTAGTATATACTATGTGTATATGTATAACCATTTCAAATTAATAACATAATTCAAATTGTAGTTACACGGTGGTCATATGGTCTAAGTAGTCACTCTCATACTTTACACAGGCATGACAGTGACAGGAATATAGGGGTCAGGAGTACTGAGGTTGTTTTTCCCTAAATGGTTTTCCACTTCTCCTCTACACAAATATGAGTACATTTCCTTTAAAACTCTACCGTCTTCATTCCTATCTCACTAGCATAATTAATGTATTTACTAAGAACCGATGAAAAAAAAAGATATGTTTATAATGCATCTAAATACTAGCTGTTTAATGAATCAATGTTATAAAAAATTAGCAATAAAAAACATAATTAGTATTTAAAATTTATGACAAGAAGGGAAAGTCATGTCAGTATTCTCTTTTAATGGTTTTTAATTGAAATGTCCTTTGTAAAATGATATAAAATTTACTTATAATAATTGTTCAAACGTTCATAAGTGTAAGTAAGCAATGCGACTATTCCTTTAAAAATGTATCGGGTGAAAGATTAATTTGAAACATAATATTCCAAAAGGTGTACAAACTGAACTATGTATAAAAAAATCCTAAAGAAATCCAACCACAATTTTTTTTGGTACCAAATCTTACTACCCATTTAGGTTATATGCTTATGTACTAATTACACTATTGGTTTAATAATTAGGAAGGTTTAATTGAGAGGAAATCCACCCAAATTTGCATGCCAAGAGAGTGGAAAATTATTTAGGAAAAACCACCCTTAGTGCACCCAACCGGGATCGAACCCCTATCTCCCTGTCTTCAGCAGTCTAGTCCAACACGAGAGTAGCGTGTTAGACCACGCGGCTACTGAAGCAGGTAAACCACCATTTAAACACCTCTCTTTCTCCCTCCTTAATCCTTTTATATCCTGATATTGATTCTTTGGATATCTACAAATGTGATATCCTTTATCATCAATGAAAGACACAATGAAAGGCTACAATGTTCTCAAAGAGTATTTGTATGTAAGGAGCACCTATAAATTTGAAAAAATATGGTAAGTGTATCCCTATTCTCCAGAGAGAATGCTAGCGCTAGAGATTTCCAGAGCATCCTTGGATCTTTTCAGTATAAGTAGCCCTTAGGTGAATGGGGAAGGTTAGCTCTATCTTGTTTAGGATAGCCACAGAAATTACTTTTTCAAATTCCCTGACTTTTCCAGGTTTTCCATACAAAATATTTAATTTTTCCCTGATCAAGTTTTACCCGTTTATATAACTGTTAGTCACTAAGTATGAATTGATCATATAGGCACACATGTTTGAACCGATATTAATTGTCTGTGACCTGCACTGGTGAGCACGTTGACAAAGGTGTCAGTCCAGGTGATGGGGAGGTCCAGGTACAAATGCATGTGATTTGTTAAGATTAACAAGGAACGAATCAGAACAGTGGAGACGTACAATATTGTTGTTGTTTTAGTTGTTTGTTCATTACTCATGCAAGTGATTACATAATGAAATACTTGATCGGATATTGTCTCGTGAATTTAATTGAGTCCTCCCGTTCCACCTACATCCAAACAAAGTTTACACACGTGTGCATTAGATGAACTTGGTTCAGGTTAAGAAAATAATCAAATCAATATGATGAGTCTGAAAGTTATTACCTATTAGTTCACTTTATCTGTGATTGCCATAATATATAATAATGGAAATGAGTTCACAAAAAAGAATAGTAATGTTTCTCTTGTTTTGATGAAATAATGGTAATGCCCAATTTTCCCTGTTTCAAGGTCAACTCCCCTGGCTTTTCTTTGAATTGTTCTTAACTTTCAAATTCCCTGAATATTCCAGGTTTTCCAGGTTTGTGGCCACCCTGTTGTAGGATTATGTGAGTGATGGAGCCCGGATTTTTTTGGCGCACCGCATCTTACTACCCATGTATGCTAGTCACATATTTATAATATCATTTTAGGGATAGGGGAGATATAATTTAGATGAAATGCACCAATATTTGTGCGGAGGTAGAGTGGGAATTTTTTTTAAGGAAGACCACTCAGTACACTTGACCAAGATTCAAAGCCTGATCTCAATGTTTCTCGTAATTCAGTTTATCGCGAAAGCAAACCTTAGACCATATGACCACTTAAGCGAGAGTTTCTGGGGCTCTTTGAGGTGGGAATACAAACTCTTTTCAAACAGTTTTAGTCAGAGCAGAATCTTAATGTGGCTAGAAAGAAACATTGTTTCGTAGTATTGATAGATTTTATTTTTATTTTTAAAAATTAAAAATAAATTGTTATATTTCCTAGTAAACAGAATACAATACACTTGATGCCTACCAATCATTTTAGGATATGGGAGATTGAGATTCTCCATAATCTTAACAAACTCTTCCAGAGGTTTGGTGAGCCGAGGATTGTACACTTTCTCCTCTCCCACCGTCGTACTTGTTTGACCTGTAAGCAACAAGGGACTAAGTCACTTTAGTGGGTCAACCGTTCTTTTATTAAAACCCTTTAATATTTAACCATTAAATAAAAGGAGGGTGCCAGCACAATCTATATTAATGAAAAATTAAGTGTTTGTTTGTGTCTGTTATGAGCACTACGTGACATCTTCAAGAGGCAGAGGGGTGACATTTTAAACAATATTTGCACCTCGAAGTTTGAATTTTAAATTTTTGATTGGATTTTTTTAATTCATTAAAAAATTGGGTCAAAACAAATTAAATTAAGAGAATTTTTTGTTGTATGTTTGAAGCAAAGAAAAGTATGGCCTGGCTACTTTTGTTAGTTGATAATATTTTAAGAACATTATGAATAATTTACTGTATGTGAATAAATATGACTAATTTAATTTTGATATGACTAATTGCTTTTTTGTTGTTGCCAAAGTTGTGAGCTTATAGTAGAATTAAGTAGTGAGCTATCAAGCTATATTTGTTATGTTATCAATTTCTAATCAAGTTGATTAATTTTTAACTGATAATGTGATAGATGTCCATATAACGTGATATCATGTTAAGAGGCTAAAGATAATCAACTATGTTTGTGGTTGTTAATGGCATAAAATAGATATGAACCTCACAAATCTCTCAAATTCTTAAGTATTTTTGAGCTCCCGGGGTTAAAAAAATTAATAATTAAAGATTTTTTTTTAAATAATCCCAATTTGGAGTTTGAGTTATTTGTTTAGAGATATGATTATGATTACAAGGGTAATAATATATTTAAACATTTTGATGAACCAACCCAACAAACTGATCCCAGACTATGTTATACCACTTAATGTGAACAAAATTTTAAAATTAAAGAAAATATTTGAGATGTACGCTCAAATCCTATGGTATTCGAGAGATTTGAGATTCTTAAAGATCTCAAAAAATATCCCGATCTCAAATAACAACTTTAAGTAATTGGTAAAAATGAATTATATATATATATTTGGAAAAATAACAAAATCACAAATAATTACAAAGTGATAATATTAATTTACTAAAAAGTGTTATCTTTATTTTTTATGACATAAGATACATTAAAAACAAAATATCCTTTGTCAGTGGGTAGCACCAAGCCTTAAACAATCTTTTTTATTAAATTTTAAAAAATTTCACTTTGAACAAAATTGTACATTTAAAAAAAATTTGAGGATCAAAATTTGGGTTCAATATTCAAAAGAATATTTAAGTTGGGATTCGAGAAATATAGGATTCAAACCATCTTAAAAAATGTTAACACAAATGATGGAAAATTAACTTGTGTGCTTTTTTAGTTATCTAAGATATAATTTGAGATTTATGAGTCATAGGTAAAATGAAAATTTGGTTTTGAGAAAAAATAGATATGACCCATTTCTATTTCTAGTCCAAAGATAATCCAGTCCTATCTCCCATATTTGCCTGTCTCAAACTTTTTGTAAAGAACTATACCAAACCCACTAGATGAACTTGGGCAGATAAATAGTGGTTCTGGGTTTTAATTCTTAATATTCATATGCCATTTTTGACAAGATAATTGAAGTTATATAAAAATTATCATCCATAGTAATATTACTTGGCATCACTTTATAAAATGTGTATCGAATACAAGGAAAATGACAATTGATGAATCTTTGAAAATAATTAACATAATTGGAGCTTACCTTTGTAGTCATGAGCAGGAAATATCAGGAAATTGTTGGGTAAAGTAAATATCTTCTTGTGGACAGAATCGTACAAGACTTTGGAGTTTCCTTCCTGGAAATCTGTTCGTCCACAGCCTCTGATCAGGAGTGTGTCCCCGGTAAACGCTATGCCTTGTTCGTGGCAGACATAAGTCACACAACCTGCAATGAAAAATGGATTATTCAAACATCATATAGTATATAACTAAGGAAAAATGGCGCCAAACGGCTATATAAAATTAAACATTGAAAGGAAGATAGAAGAACAAGGCCTACACTCCAGAAAACTGTACACCTCAAAGTTCAAAACTATTAAAACATAAAAAACACTTATTATGTAGTTTTAGGGGTACATTAGCGTCTTCAGCAGAAGAAAGTAATGCCGGGATCATGATCAACTGAAACCAGCTGTATGATCACAATTCACTTAGCTTAACACAACAACTTGAGCCAAACATCTGCATTCTCAAGTATGATCTGTGATTTGTACCATTTTTAAAGTGATGGTCTGTCAATGTTTACCATTTTATATCGATATAATAAATATTTATCATTATACTTTTTTGATAAATTTAGCATTCTTATTTTAGTTTAATTATTTTGTTTCGATGTCCAATCACAAGAACTTTATCTAAAGAGTATATATTGGTCATAAAATCAACAAATTAATTACTAAATAGCCCTGTAGACATCACTCACATAATGAATGGCTGTCTAGATCACATGGCACCCTTTACTTATAGTAACTCAACGTAGAAAGATTCCCCTGGAGATTTTTGTATGTCAAGTTACTATACGTCACTCTAGGTGAACGAAATGTTAAGTTTATCGTGATGGCTTCCATTGAAAAGTACGAGGATAATCTTTACGTTATGATATGTTGCTATATTATAAGTGTAAGTTAACAGAATGTTAAGTTGATCGTGATCCCAGCATAAAACACAGTGGACTATGACAGCATGGCTATAGATTGATCATGGGCACTTAGATTTTGTTGTTGCCTGTTTCTTAATTAAATAAAAGTATAGTCTTGGATTCTGCAGTTGCCTGTTCAAACTTGTGTCTTTACTGTTGTAGGGGGATAAACTGCTTCATGTATAATATATTTAATTATATGAGTATTAAATTATCTGTTAATATTGTTTATATAAAAATTACTGAGTGGTGTGGGCAGCATAGAATTTGGCTGCATCTATGCCTATGGGCTCAATAAATGTGTGTGCCTCTTTGTTCTACAATACATTGAAAACCATTAAAACAAACTATTATTTTTTCTAAATTATTTAAAATACTCACTATTTTAAGAAATAATACAATAAAGAATATTTATTAAATCGTTAAAAAATACCAAGTTAGTATATTTTTAAAAAAAATTTTTTTTTACTGAAAACAAAGGATGCATTCTGAGACTACAAAGGGAGAGGTTTTTCCTGAGCTTTTTCATTAGCAAATGAATTAATCACATTGTCATAGTTTAATTTTACACTGTCAGTTTCAATTGCAAGGAAAAAAATTAAAATAAATAAGAGGAATGGAAAAAAATACAAATAAATAAGAGGAATGGAAAAAAATACAAATAAATAATAATTAAACGATAAATAAAGAACAAATTATATGTCTGTTTATAAAAATTCCCCTTTAATGTTGGTAAATTTCCTGTGTCGTACATTTCGATTTGGTACTTATTTAAAAAAAGGTATCAACAAAAATTTGCCGTGCCCATAAATTTGCCGCCCTGGTCCCGGGCCCATGTGGCCCATGCCTAAATCTGGCATAGGGTGTGAGTGCCTGCTTGGAAGGAAAGGAAAAAAGATTCAAGAATTACAAAACTAGGGAACTTACAAAAATTATGTTCTATCTGAATTTAAAATGTTGATTCCAGAGTTTAAAGGTATGACAGAAAATCTGTGAGTTAAGGTCAGTAGTTTTACAGTTTTATAGCAAAGAATATTTTCAGCCAAAATAAAAAATAAAAAATTGCTTACTTTAATTGTCAATGCATACCAAAAACTTTTTAATCAAAGCAAAAAGATTCCTGTTAAATTCCGCAATATTTATGATAAATATCACAGAAATGTTAGGGAAATGTTTAGAAAATTAAGATAAATGGATCTTTATAAGCAATATTTCATTTATTTTGACCATAAAAGGTTTTTTATTTAAAAACTACAAAGGTTTTTGACTTAAGCGAGGGATGTAAGGGCCGAAGAAAAGGGCGGTGTTTTTATAGTTTTCATATCAAAACTTTTTTTTAGTCAAAATAAATCAAATCATTTTTCAGTAGAAATATAAGAGTTTAATTTTCTTCACATGGTGAACTTAACAATTTTTTAATATCTACCAAAAGTGTCCTGGAATTTAATGACAACCTTATATATTAATTTAAATAGTTTCTAATCTAATGCTGCTATATTCATGATAGGTATTCAACGAATTTTGAAACCACCATGTTAAGAAAATTAAACTTTATGTTTCTACTGAAGCAATATTTTATTTATTTAGGCCAAAAACGTTTTTCTATAAAACCTGTAAAAACATTTATCTTTTCTCGCGTTCCCTACACTCCCATCTCAAGTTCCCTTTCATGCTATCTAAAATGAACTTACCCGAGGTGTGTCCTGGTGTAGCCAACACATCCAGTTTGTGTTTTCCAAACTCGACGCAATCTCCATCAATAACGTATACATCCGCCTGAGCGCCGCTTGCCCTTGCAATGAGGCTTTTGCAGCCAGGGAGCAGTTTCTTCAGAAGACCTGTCCCAGTGACATGGTCTGCGTGCATGTGTGTGTTCACTGATATCACAAATACACAAGTGTTTTTTGGTTGTGGTTTTGTTTCACTAAGTCTCATGAAAACTGTTTGGATTATATTCATAAATACTTACTACACTAAAGTTTTAAGAATCTAAGTAAGGTTGATTTTATAGGAAGTATACCCACATTTGTGTGGATAGTGCGAGTGTAAAACCATTTAGAAAAAAACATCCTTGTTACAATCAACTGATATTCTAACCCCGATCCTATTGTCATCAACAGTCTAGTAGTGTATTGCAAGAACGATGCCTTAGACCAGGCTACCACCGAAAGGGGTAGCTATATATAATTTCATTTTTATCCTAAATTCAAACAAAAAAGTCTTGAACTATCAAATAATGAACTAGCTTGCTATGTTAAGGTGAGATGGAAGGAAATCCAAGTTAAGATCTGAATTATTTTAGTTTTTATGACAAAAATAGGTTTTTTAGCCAAATAACTAAAGTAAGCATATTGCTTACTCAGGCATTAACCATGTTTGGCCTAATTTGCTGTTTATAAAGAGGTAGGAATTTGACTCTTGACTGGGTGTAGTGAGGGTGATTTTTCCAAGATGATTTTTTTGCTTCCTCTCTATGCAAATAATGATACATTTATTCTTACCAAATTAGTTTTAAATAATAGTCTGGAAGAGTACATAGTAAAATAAAATGCAAAACAAAAGTGTTTGTATAAAAAACCTAATAAGTTACATTATAAAAAGTAGCTTACATGTGTCTTTTAAATATCACAGCAGCTAAACATACTTATTAAACCCTTTCATAAATTGGAAATGTGTTATAGGCCACTTAGTAGGCTATCTTTTAGATATGATAAAATCATAAGTTAGACATTTAAAATTGTAATGAAAGTTTGTAATTAAAAATTTAATAAAAAGAACAGTCTATTTTTTTTTAAATCTATAAAATATAAAAACAGTTGTGTTAAAAACGAGTTAGTCCATAGAGGACTTTTTTCCCCACATTAGTAATAAGTGCAAAGGTATAAGTAAAATAATACTTCAGACTAATCAACAATGAGAAAGAGTCTAAATTATTATTATTATTATTAGCACCGCTTCTTACTACCCGTTCGGGTTATACGCACTTACGCTAATGTATAATGGTAGGGTGATTGTGAGATGAAATGAAGGACCTACAGTTTAACGTGGAATCCGAACCACGGTGGAGGCCTGGCATTCCCCACATTCACAAGATATCTTGTCAGAGGTGAAGGAAGGGTTTGGTAATAAGATAAATCTGTGCCGGGAACGAGGATTGAACCCCGGCCGCCAGCACAGAAGTCTGACACCTTCGCCCTAGACCGCCAGGTCACCCACCTTTAAAGAACAAATATATTGGCATGCTTGACAGTAGAATCATAGTAATGTTTGGGAATGGAAGATAATAGATTGATTAAGCTATCTAGGAGAGAGCACTCAAAGGATATGTGATGACTAAGAAACTTGATAACAATGAAGGGGTACAACCAAGGGGCCTACAATATAAGCAGAGCTTACTGTACACATTATATATGGAATACAGCACTCGCTTGTAGGTCTACATCAATCTAATAGAAGTAGCTGGTCCTATGTAAGTAACAATTGTTTAAAATTGATTGTGAACCGTAAATTGTAAATTTAAGACTTGACTTACTGCCATATTTCAAGGTCAAGTCAAGTTCCTTTATTGTCTGCGCATCCCTCTCGGCAAGTTCGATAACAGGATCAATGAGCACGGCTTCTCTTTGATCCAAATCTGCCAGTAAGTAGGTATAGGTACAACTTTCTCGATCAAAGAACTGTATATAACACATTTATTCTTTAACATTACAAGTGTTAAATGTTAATAGCATTTAGCAAAATATTTTTAGTTTTAAGACCTTAAATTATGGGGGTAAAAGTTATTTTAAAATATCAATCTAAAGAGTGATTTAACTAAAAAACATTAACAATGAAAGCTTTTTAGCTTCATGCATCCAACCATAGCTTGGTTGTTATTATCAAACTTAAGGTTTTCTACAATCAGTCGCATCTGCTAGTCATAAGACACATTGGGTTGTTCCTGTTTCACAAAGAATGTGGACTTAACAATAAAATGTCAAAAGACATAATTCCTACAAATATGAATTGATAAGGGTAAATCAAAAGAAAGAAATATACAAGACTGTGTCTATTTGTAGAACCTAAAGGCGCAAGAATAAGGACTAAGGTAAAGAGTCCACGCATGCTTGCGCAAGCATTTTGAGTGTATGTGAGAGTGATTGACAGGATATCAAACTTGTTTGATTTCTGTCTTAGCAAGCATGGTTGAGTGTGTATATGAGAGTGATTGACAGGATATCAAACTTGTTTGATTTCTGTCTTCAAGCAAGCATGGTTGAGTGTGTATGTGAGAGTGATTGACAGGATATCAAACTTGTTTGATTTCTGTCTTCAAGCAAGCATGGTTGAGAGTGTATGTGAGAGTGATTGACAGGATATCAAACTTGTTTGATTTCTGTCTTCAAGCAAGCATGGTTGAGAGTGTATGTGAGAGTGATTGACAGGATATCAAACTTGTTTGATTTCTGTCTTAGCAAGCAAGGTTGAGAGCGTATGTGGGAGTGATTGACAGGATATCAAACTTGTTTGATTTCTGTCTTCAAGCAAGCATGGTTGAGAGTGTATGTGGGAGTGATTGACAGGATATCAAACTTGTTTGATTTCTGTCTTCAAGCAAGCATGGTTGAGAGTGTATGTGAGAGTGATTGACAGGATATCAAACTTGTTTGATTTCTGTCTTCAAGCAAGCATGGTTGAGAGTGTATGTGAGAGTGATTGACAGGATATCAAACTTGTTTGATTTCTGTCTTAGCAAGCAAGGTTGAGAGCGTATGTGGGAGTGATTGACAGGATATCAAACTTGTTTGATTTCTGTCTTCAAGCAAGCATGGTTGAGAGTGTATGTGGGAGTGATTGACAGGATATCAAACTTGTTTGATTTCTGTCTTCAAGCAAGCATGGTTGAGAGTGTATGTGAGAGTGATTGACAGGATATCAAACTTGTTTGATTTCTGTCTTCAAGCAAGCATGGTTGAGAGTGTATGTGAGAGTGATTGACAGGATATCAAACTTGTTTGATTTCTGTCTTAGCAAGCAAGGTTGAGAGCGTATGTGGGAGTGATTGACAGGATATCAAACTTGTTTGATTTCTGTCTTCAAGCAAGCATGGTTGAGAGTGTATGTGGGAGTGATTGACAGGATATCAAACTTGTTTGATTTCTGTCTTCAAGCAAGCATGGTTGAGAGTGTATGTGAGAGTGATTGACAGGATATCAAACTTGTTTGATTTCTGTCTTCAAGCAAGCATGGTTGAGAGTGTATGTGAGAGTGATTGACAGGATATCAAACTTGTTTGATTTCTGTCTTAGCAAGCAAGGTTGAGAGCGTATGTGGGAGTGATTGACAGGATATCAAACTTGTTTGATTTCTGTCTTCAAGCAAGCATGGTTGAGAGTGTATGTGGGAGTGATTGACAGGATATCAAACTTGTTTGATTTCTGTCTTCAAGCAAGCATGGTTGAGAGTGTATGTGAGAGTGATTGACAGGATATCAAACTTGTTTGATTTCTGTCTTCAAGCAAGCATGGTTGAGAGTGTATGTGAGAGTGATTGACAGGATATCAAACTTGTTTGATTTCTGTCTTCAAGCAAGCATGGTTGAGAGTGTATGTGAGAGTGATTGACAGGATATCAAACTTGTTTGATTTCTGTCTTAGCAAGCATGGTTGAGAGCGTATGTGGGAGTGATTGACAGAATTTCAAACTTGTTTGATTTCTGTCTTAGCAAGCATGGTTGAGAGCGTATGTGGGAGTGATTGACAGGATATCAAACTTGTTTGATTTTCATCTTCAAGCAGGCATGGTTGAGAGTGTATGGTTGTGCTTGTCAATCGTGTTAGTGACGTATTAGCAACAATGACAAGTGTACACACTTAACGTTGTAAAATACAAGTGGGGCTTGCAGGACTGTTTGACATAGTTTGGGAAAACGCTCCAAGCATGCTTGTCAAACACACTTGTCAAGCATGCTTGATAGTGTATGGGCCCTTATAGGTCAGTAGGATTTCCAAGTTTCAAAATTAATTATGTCGATCATTTAGAATTGCAGGATAAAATGTGAATTTTAGGATTATAGCAACCTAATTTTAACCTGAACGGTATTTTCAAGTTAATTTACTGTGGACACATTTCACATTATATGGTGAAATAAATCATCAAGGCAGTTGTGCAGTTATTGTGGAAGGGGCCATCCCCATTAAAGATAAACAAATCACAGAAATAATCTGTACACACACATCAACCAGTGTCTAGTAAAGATCGGACTGGATTAGGACAAACATAATTGTTCTTAAGACTTTGAAAGCTGGACAATTAATTACATCTTTGTTTAAATGTTCAGTAAAGAGGACTGGCAGACTTCAAGCTATACATATGACAACCATACTTAGATTCAGATGATATTGTATCAAACAGGTTTAGCAAATGATTGCATACAGGCCATTGAGGAAACTTAGAAACACAATTATCTTGACAATCTTGTTTACTGTGATAATTACAGCCTATTAATTTTTTATCATTAATGTTATTACTATAATAATTATTAGCACCACATTTTACTACAAGTTTGTGTTACTTAAGAAGACTATTAAGTTAATAATATCAGCTATAATTTTCTAAGCTGTCTTAAGCATTTGCACACCAATTCTCTGATATTGTAGGCCTGTGGGCCTATCCCGGAGATGTTGCGAGTTTATCTTACTACGGTGAATCTCGCCATGTTCAACTCGAACTCGTAATTTCATATCCGTAAAGTAGCCATTCTTGAGTTAATAATCTCGCAATTCGTGTTGAGTCTTCTAATTTTGTATTAAGCGAAAAATTCCGAACTTCCGGTGTCAAACATTGTGATTTGAGATTTACTTTATAGCTGTGTGAACGCACCCTTCAGCCATTTAAACAATAGAATAACAAAAATGTTGTCTTCGACATCTTCGTTTTATCTCGGTTTTACTTTTTGTTGGTTAAGGTTAGCCATAGATAAAGTCTAAATAAAATTGGATTGGAAGAGAATAAGCAAAGAGCAAAAGCCGATTACACTTTATGTATGTTTCTTTGTTTCGCTAAACGATTAAATAAAAAGCTATTACTAGTATAACTTATTACATCATGTATGATATATCTTAATAACTTTAATAGGTACATAAAAAGCCAAAATTAAATAACATACAGCATATGGATGGAATGCCTTTCTATTTGAATAAAACCGTTTATTAAGCCTGAACAAATTAATAAATTTCTTATCACACAGCTCAAAAGGGTCTTCGCGTTCACGAAATATACGTGGCATTCTATTAAATTCATTTTCAAATTCTTCAAGTTCTCTTATTATCAAATAGTAAGGCTATGTTTACGCCATTTTACATTTTGTCCAACAACAAATATTTTCGAACTATCTGTTGCGATATTGACGATTCCGAGAGGTAGAACCGCAGTGAGATCTATCCGAATGAAAAAATCTCAATCGGTAACGAAATTTTTTTCAAGAATAGCTAAAAAGAAAAAGTTTCGAGATTGTGTCACGTGAACGACTAATCTCGCAATGGAATCAACTCGAAACATCTCGGGGATAGGCCCACTGGATCCTAGTCCCAACTTGTTCAACTTTTTGAGTGCTGGTAGGACCAACTGTTCATTTTTTTTAATTGGTGCAATTTTTTTATAAGTGTGTTTATTTTAATATCTATGAATAAACTTCTTAAGTATTTAATTTTAACACATTTTTTTTTATTTTAAACTAATATTTCTATATTTGAGTTCTTAATGATGAAACAATATTTAGGTTACCTGCCTGAAGAAAAAATCTTCAGTAAATGGTATATTTTTTGATAACATTTTGACGTGTTGATATAGTTTAGTTGTCAAACTTAGTTTAAGTTGTTGAACTTTACTGGAACATTTTGATGTGTTCACTGTCTTTAGTAAATTCATACTAAACTTAGGCAAGGCCATCAAGATTTGGACAAGATCTAGAAATTGTAATCTCTTCTGTTTTCTACCCTTACTTCAATAAAGTTGTGCCTTCTCTTTTAATCCCATTCCAAAATTAACTATCTTATCTGGTAATGAATAAGTACATATAGATTGATTGCTATATAATTATATAATACACATCAAAACACTTCCTAAATTTACAAGTGTTATTATAGTTATTTATCTCTGGATTTGAGATCATTTTGGATTTAATATCATTAAATTAATAAATAAAATGCAAAACACGTTCAAAATATTTTTTGCTGGCTTCAATACTGACAATAATTAGTCGGTTTTCAAAATATTCCATTAAAAGCCAAGCAGTCGAGAAATATTATTAATCGGATACCAAAGAGAAGACAAACTTATTATTTATCGGAAGAAATTGACAAAATCTCCAGGCGGACTATCATCATCATAACACTCCTTCCTTCTTTTATTAGTTTTATAGTAAGCCGCCGTAGCGCTGTTTTAAAATATAATTTTTCAATGTTCTTGTAACAGAAGGATATGATAAACTGTCCGTTTTGGTTTTATCAGAACACAATTATTTTTAGAAAAAAGATGTTCTTATGAATGAATATAATAACATATTATACTACACTAATTATTACTCGCTTAATTCAGAGCCAATTGAAGGGTCAGGAGAAGTGACATTAAGATAATGGTCAGGCTTTATCAGGTTTGGTCTAGAGTATTTTTCCAGCGGGCCCTTAAAGGGTCTGTTATAAATAAAGTGAACTGTGATTTTAGGAGAATATTCCAATAATAATGTCTGCCCTCATACTCTTGAAGTAGAGGATCAATCCCAGCCTCCACCACCAAGAATATTTTCCAAATTGAGTAGATTCTTTTTCTTAATTCTTTCTAGGTTTTTAACTATGACAGATACGCTGATAAAACAAACTAAATACTTTAGTTTGTACTATTAACGCTAGTCGAAAATAAAGTTGAGAGAAGCAAAATCGATTAATTTTATACTCATTTCCAAACCTACCCCAAGAAAATAATCACCCGTAGGTGGGGTGAATATGTGTACCATTTTATTATATGTGTGAAAATAGGGGTGGTGGGGGGGGGGGTAGGGGCGGTTTGTCTGTCGCGTGGTACTTGTCGGTACCTAGCACGGACCAACCACCATCATCATCACTTTCCTCTTACAGACGTTGGAAACAGGTGGGCGCCATTGTAACCGCCATCACCTGCCCTCATCCCTGCTACCTCACCCAACTCGAGACCACTCCGTTCTCTTTGGAAATATAGCTTGAAATGAGTCAGGAACCGGACTTCCCGTGGTTGCTTTATTTTAGTGGGAGATAAAGCGATAAAATATTAACTTTCTGAGCAGCAAGACAATGTGATGTATCATTGCATCAAAAGCTATTAGATTTTGCCTAGAATATTTATGTACACCCCGTTTACACTGGCCGGTAGCATCTTATCTTGACCGACTACGCTATAGTTTTATATTATTAGAAGCATCATAGCACAGTGGTATTCAATCTGGGTTATTCAAAGACATATTACGGGTGTGGGGTGTACTTAAAATTTAAAATATATTCATATGTATATTTTATAGAATGTGCATACTTTGCAATGTGCAGCAACAATTTTGAGGTTATAAAGTTTATGATAAATTATATCTGGGGGTGCGTGAACTAAAAAGGTTAAATACCTGTGGCACAGTAAAATTATACAAGGTAAACTTGCAACGAAGAATAGGATACATGCCTAAAATCTACGCGACCACAGGGACGAGGGCAAATATTAGATGACTACATAAACCTTGAGGGAGCCATTGTGGAAAGTACCCTCTACCACTTCACCCCAGTACACCTGGCTGATCTATTTATTTAAAAACAATTGGTAGTGATTAGTAAAATGGTGACACTAAATTTAGTAACAGTGACGTCGACCCTCTCCCCTAAACTTTAGTTTGAATTCTAGAAAAGCCGAAATTTAAGCTTTTACGTTACGTGAATACGAGAGTGAAATACGGGGTGTATAGTCGGATCATCTTGTGAAGGAACTTAACTGACACCCCCTTCTCGCAACAGAATGGACTGTCGATGACGGGGAGATCGGGTTTCAAATTCCGGCCGTGTGTACCGAAGGTGGGTTTGTTCTTAAATGGTCGACTACTCTCCCTCCACGCAAATATGCACACACTTAATCTAAATTCAACCTCCCTCGTCTCTATTATACTAGCGTTATTAGTAATTACTCTGCGTATAATCCGACGCATAGCCAAACAAAAACACTTAAATGACGGCTTGAAAAGTCACCACAACGACTTTCAAATATTCATACGCCAAGCTGTACAGATATATAATATATGCATAGTCTTATGTAAATCTGGGCTTGTCTACATCTATTTCTAAAGGTGCCAACAGTTTTTTTTAATAGCGATTAGACAACACTTCAACTCCATTCAATCCATAAGTGCATTTCCAATAAACCCCTTCCCCCCGCAAGGGTCTGTGAAAGTAGTATAGGTTTAAATCAGCGTAGGCTAAAGGGTATTATGCGACCTTAAGCGTGACCTAAGATTTGCGTTTCAGCTGTTTTAAAAATAATTTAAATAAACCGCACCCCCTGCGTAAAGCAAAATAATATTAATAGTAATAGGATGCCAAAATACCTTCAAAAGACTAATTAAAAAAAAGAAACAAATAAATACAGAATAAATGGCAGCAGTCACCCTGCTCTCCCCCCTATCAGCCCCCTATTGCCCTTTTAATAAATATGTGCAAAAAATTATCAGCTTTCCCATTCCTTTTCTCTTAATATTTTCCTAAGATTAAAATTAAATATTAAAGTGATTTTCCGCCAAAGAAACCTCGAATGTCATAATACCACAAAAGGAGTTGTAATCAATCTTTTTTTTAAAAAAAATCTTAATATTAGATAACATATTTAAATGTTATTTCTTTATTTATAACTAACTGTTTTAATGATTATCTTTTTAAACACTAAAAAAATTACATTTTATGGAAATACGCTAACCTAGGTTCACCTAATGGACGATTCTTTTAATATAATGTATTGGTTTCGTTAACGGTATTCGCTTAGCGAGTTTAGAAAGTAGAGCGCAAAGATGTGTACACCGGATAAGTCTAAACATAATTTTATACCGAAATTAACATAATAATAATGATGCAACATACAAACATATCCGTGTAAAGCAAAATACCGCAACTTTATTTCATCAGATAAGCCTATTATCGGTCATAAAAATGTTGAATTGTTCCTCTATGGAATAAAGGTTTGCTCCAAGGACACTTCATGTTACACAATGACATAACGTGTTGTTCATGTTCATACGAGCACACAAAACACTATGGCTTGGTAAGTATTTAAGGCTTACAGTCCAATTTTCATTGAAAATGCTTTTTAGAAAATAAAAACATATCTTTTGCTTTCCAAAATTGATAGCATTTAGCTATATTATTAGGTATTGATAATATTCACCTAAGGTAACAGTGCAGATAGTATTACTTGACTTAGTTATTGTTAGGTACTTTTTAAGGTGTCCGAAAAGTGTCTTCCTATTAAAATTATACTGTACCAGGATTCTTCCACTCAATACATTTAATGCGAATACATTACAACGTATAGTAGGATCGTTATGTAAAATAACCTTTTAAAACGCACCCCAAATATATGTTAGAACGGACAATGTTGAAAAACGTTTAACTTAATGTATTTATCTTTCATCTGTCAAAATGTGACAGCTGTAGAACACATGGTGTGGCGTATGATTATATGATATAATATTTTAGTAAAATTGTTGATCTATCAGAAAAGGTTCTATCAATGGCTCTTCGACTATAGTTGATGGTGGGTGTTCCCCTGGCGATGACTCGTATAAAGGTTTATTGACCTCAACCACGGACAAGAACTTTCCGCTTCTGGTGACGACCAACCATTAATGTGGTTCGAAAGTAGTGCCTAACATTCCCGCCATGATAATCTAATGTAAAAAAAACAAGACCTACTAATTATCGGTTCGTTCACGGCAGGAGTAGGTATCGACATTGTACTCGTATCGAATTTTTTTACTTTAATATTATCGCTGTGTCTTACTTCCTGTTCAGGTTAGACACACACTGTATGTGATAATTACTCTAATGACGTGGGGATGAGGAAGGAAATATTTTAGAGGTAATCTAACAACATTTGCGTGGTAGGAGAGTGAGAAAATTTTTAGGGAAAACCATCTTCAGTAGACACGACCGTAATTCGAACCTTTATCTTCCCCAGTCTAACACGAGAATAATTCCTTAGTAGTTAAATAATTCGGCAACTGAAAGAGTCATATTAAAATAAAAGTGTTTAGAACAGTTTCGTATCGGTATCAAACGAATGAGATTTTTTTGATCTGAATATCATCATTTTATATATAAAATTCTCGTGTCACAATGTTCGTTCCCGTACTCCTCCGAAACGGCTTGACCGATTCTCATGAAATTTTGTGAGCATATTGAGTAGGTCTGAGAATCGGCCAACATCTATTTTTCATACCCCTTAGTGATAAGGGTTGTCCACCCTTAACATTTTTCTATAATTTTTAGACATTTTTTTAATATCTTTATATAATTCTTATACCAGTGTGTAACGGGCAGCGTGGGGGGG
>CABFVX010000379.1:118316-140239 GCA_902151425.1 Timema shepardi
AAGCTCCGTGATCGAGCGCCTATCACCACTGTACGGAAAATATACCGTCTAATCAGCTGTCTATAGCCCCGTGTTCGAGCACTAATTAAATCGGTATTAATATTATTAAAGAAAGAGAAATGTTGTTGGCTGTTATTTCACACACGGTTTATTTATATTACACCAGTAAACTATTTGCACATATTTCAGTTAAATGTTTCTTATCACTGCACACTTGTGATATTGAAGTGACTTATATTATAATGTGTTGGACTGTGAGCGAGGTCCTGGAGATCGTCCTCTCCCTCGTCAATTGCTATTGCTTTACTGTACTGTACTGTCTTGAACATACTGTGTATAAACATACGAACTATGGTCTATATATGACATACGCCTTGCATTTTCTCCCTTGGTCAACAAAGTAAAAACTAACCAATAGACAGAGTCCTGGCGACACATTTTGGGAGAGCTAGTTTCTTATTGGTATAAAGAAATGGCGTGAACTTTTTCCTTTAACAGGAAGCAACGCAGTTGATATTTTAACAAGAAAGAAGGTATAAAAAATATATTTTAGGGTGAAATCCTTTTCACCTCATTCTAAGAAACGCGTGTTTGTTCATGGATGAATCTTAAAAGGATACTCTACCTATATTACTTTAAAGAAAAATTACCTTCATCCATGACTTTTTACATAATTTAGATTAGTCCAAATCAATACATTACACCATTCGGGCTATACGCTTATGTACTAATTACACTGATTTAAATTTTAATGGATCAAGGAGGATTTATAGGAAGTGTACCAGCATTTGCTTGGAGGGAGAGTGGAAAACCATTTTGAAAAAACCCGTTAGTACCCCCCGACCAAGATTTGAACATCGATCTCCCCGTCTTCGGCAGTCTAGTCCAACTGCGAGAGTAGCGCGTTAGACCACGTGGCCAGTGAAGTGGTTAAATTTAGTAGTTGAAATTCTTAAATATTCTTGTAAATAGTCATCGGTGTGTTGAATAAAAATTGTCTATACTTACATTAAAATAGTTTTTTTTTAAATTCTGGTATTTTTAGTGCTAATTCTTCTTCTTCTTAGTAGATACAGTAGCCCCATGGCTTCTTTGGTGCTGACTGACAGCTCACAGCTGACAGCAAAAAGCTTTTAAATGTTACCAGACCAAATTATTTATCCCTACGCCGAACCATATGATCCGCAAAAACATGTGTTTAGCAGCTGTCACTTCTGACAGACAAAATTTAGGTATTATACAAAAATGTTGACAGATGTCAGCTGTGAGCTGTCAGTCAGCACCAAATAAGTCATGAGGCCACTGTAGATAGTTAAAGCTGGGGGGCCTCATAAAAAGGGACGAAAGCAGCTCGCGGACCGTAATTTACCCAAGACTGTTACAGAGTATATTATACACCATTTAGGTGGCAACTATTTTATTCGCTTCTCATCTGTGATAATGTCAAAAGAAATGGTCCCTCTGTCTAATAGACGTTTAACGGCATCGCGCGATGATGTGAATAACATCCTCCTCCGCTAAAGTGTCTTGTGAATGTATCCGCATACACTCGCAAAACACACGCTGTATATTTTGAGAGAGAGAGAAAGAGAGCAAAAAATAGTACAAAACTGGTTTTGATTTTACCCGCCTTGAACTTCCAAACGTGAACCTGACGGCCGTGGGCGCGAAGGGCGAGCCAACATGCCGGATGATAGAGGGGGAAAAAAAAAGAAAAAAAGAGATGATGGAAAAAAACTGGTTTCAACCGATTACATCGTTTGTACAACGGCAGACACACAACTCATTTCATAGACGATAGAACAGACACCTTTCATCGTGTTTCAAGCATCCATCTTTCTTCATCTGGTAACTTATCTGGTGCACTGTGTCTTACTACCCGTCCTCATATTTACACTGACGAGTTATGGACATGAAAGGTTGAATTTAGAGAAAATGTACCTGAATTTGCGTGGAGGGAGGACTGGAAACCTTAGCACACCCAACCGGGATTCAAGCCCCTGTATCCCCACCACCAGCAGTCCAGAATATTACGATAGTGACGCCTTAGACCATGCTACCACCGAAGCGGGTCGTCTGATCACTAAATCACCGATTAAAAATTTCATTGCCTTGGTGTAGTGTGATTATTATTATTATTAAAAAAAAAAGATCCGAGTTCGGGTGGCACTAGTAACAGTATGGGACTCCTCTTGTAGTGAACTCCGAATTTAATGACAATCCGTCTGCTTCCACATCACGTGGTTGTTTGATTATTTTATTTTACCTTTTTCGGGATTCGAATTAAGGTATCTCCTAGGTGGCTTGATCAGCCTCTGGAGCATAGCACAGTGAGGAGCACGGTCAAGGCCAGTCGCCGACTCAAATAGATTTTCTGGGTTATTACGACGAGAAAAAGGTAAAAATTTTAAAATGAGGTCTGAAAGTACTTAAACAGGAACCTTACTTGATGGTTATCAAAGATACTTATTTTATTTTAATATGTGCGTATAACCCGAACGGGTAGTAAGACGCGGTGCTAATAATAATAATAATATTTTAATATGCTCATACGCAGAGTCATGTGTTCTTGAGTATACAGTTGTCCCTTTTCACAAAATGCGTCAATTCTGACAGTTTCAAGACAAATATAAAGAGCTTTGGTAGATGAAAAATAGGTACTTCAAAATTTGAGAGTAAACTTAAAGTAATTTTTCAGTGTAACGCTAGACGTGACGCACAAATTAAATTTGGGCAGTTTCATTATTGTCTATTTTCAACGTTTTAATACTTAATGCGCTTTTTTTGTCTTAAAAATTTATAATAATTGCCTTTCATTAATCATTTAATAATATTACCAATAACAATTTAAAAACTAATCCTGTGAGATATTACGTGACAATAAAACTAATAGTGACTTTAAAATTGATTTATTTGCTTTGATTCCTTAATGGAGGGGGGCGCGTACCCCCCTCCTGGATCCGCCTCTGAAACAACCTCAACAAACCTCAATTTTAGTTACAGTTAGACTAAAACCGACTATTAGAATTAGAGACATTTCCTTTGAAAGGAACAAGTTTTTTTTCTATCTGTTATTATAAAAATAATAATGAATATTCGACAGTCGACACGCCAACATGCAATAACATTATAACAGTTTTAGTAAGGTTAATGATATCAGGAAACGAATGAGTTGCCAAACTATTCCGACATCAGGCAATGAAACGGTTTGAGCGGTCAACTACAAGAGTCAAGTTAAACAAACATGTAAACTCTTTGGTCATAAACTTATTATAATTTCAAGGTTTGTATAGGAACTCATAATACCATCTAAATTAATATTTTAAATTTAAGAAAATACCCGCATTGGTGGGCCTGCGGGTTGAGACGTCAGGCTCCTCTGGTCTGGTTTACTGATGACGGCGAGGTCCGGGTTCGAATTCCAGTCGAGTATACATAAGCCGGTTTTTTTTAAAGCTAAAGGACTTTCTACTCTCGTTCCACATTTCATCTTTAACTCTACCTTTCTCATCCCTACCTCATTAATTAGTATAACAATGTTGAATAATAATAATAATAATAAAAAAAAATCCCAAAGTGTGATGATAATACTATATTGACTAATAGCTAAGCAGTGTTGTTCACTTTTGAATCGCACTAATTTTACTTTATTAAGATTCGTTCCGAAAAATATTCTATAAAACAATAATTAATTTGTGCATGAGTTTTTTTTTGAAACTTGCGCCAAAAAAATCGGGTGTCACCTCAATTTTCAACATTGATTCCCTCCTTTCTTGTTTTCCCGGGTAAATCACGCGTTGGCGACTCAAGACTGGTTGGTCATTTCAAATAATGCATTATGCAGGCATGTCGTGGGTGCAACAAGTAACGAAAAAGAGAGATTCATAAGGCGCAGTTTTAAAGTTGAAACGATATAAAAAAAAAGTAGCTTGGATGGCGGGACAATTATTTAGTGTTCTACATTTTATTACACTGTTCAAACATCCACACTATTTTTTGACTATTTTTTAAACACAAAATTATATTTTTGGTATCAAACTAACAAATGTGTACAACGCTTAAGTTGATTATACGAAAATTATTTGCACAAGATTTGCAGAGTTTGAAATATAGAATGGCCGACATTGTTTGTTATGACGCAATAAGCGAATGACCTTGCCAGTGGTGATACCTGCGGGACATTCAAAGAACTACAATACACAGCTGTTGACAGTAAATAAACAAACTACTTGAACTGAGCAGCGGAAAAGAAAAGCGGAAAAAATACATTTCACAGTAAGTTAATTAAAAGATACATGTTATGATGTGTCAATGTGAGATTGACTAGTATTTTGATATGCTTATTTAGCTTAGCTCTGTCAATATAAGCGTTATGCATTCAAGCCAACAGTTCTAAACATAGGTTTCAGGTCGATTGCTTTGTTTAGATTCGGTCATTTTGATGTTGGTGAAAGTTTTATGTAATGCGTCGCAAAATTTATTTAATTATAACATTCCTATCGTAACAAACTTGATTTATAATTGTATCACTTCTTAATTTCGTGTGTTTCGTTCAAAAGACAGTTTTGTGTTTAATTATTTGGACCCTGGATATTCGCATTTGGAACAATGCCAAAATAATGTTCTGCAATAATCAGCTGTTAGTGAAAGTGTGTTCAAACAAAGCACGCAACACATCAATGTAATAATGTGTGTGGTGGTGTAGAGTGGATTATGAAACGCGCTATTTTGGAATGTTTGGTTGAAATTTGAGGATAACTTTTGTTTCAGGGTGTAAAAAATGCCGTCTCTCTCAGAAGCAATACACAAGAAATATGATAAAGAAGGTGATGTATGTGTCAAGTTTGATCTCCCAGTAGAAATTTATGTACCAAAAATAAGTCCGAGAAAATCGATTCCTTCACTGTTGGTGCTTAATGATTGTGATATTGAGAGTGCTGGAGATGAACATGAATTAGATCACTTATGTCAAATTGTTGAAGAACTAGATCTGGCGCAAAATAAACTAGAAAAATGGGCTGAGGTAAGTTTTTTTTCATGATGCATTAATTTTATTATAATATATGAATTTATAAATGTAGGCCTAGTTTAGGTTTTAAAATATATAGCCTCAGAACTAATAATTCATCATGCAATAAACATAGCAACTTTTTTTAACAAACATTTTACCCATTTATATAAATTCGTAATAGAACCTAATTTGAAATTTATAATTTACTACTTTAAGAAAAGACCTGACAAAATTAAAATAAACGAAAAAAAAATTAAATTATATACCTTTTTATAATTTTGACACCAGTTCAATAGTAGTTTAAAACCTAAAATTAATTAATGCTAATAGTTTATTTTATTTTCCTTTGCCTGAATACTGTTAATTTTTATTTATAATACAATCCAGGCTATTCAGTTTATTAACTCTTGGTTTGAACCACAATTAAATGAAGCTTGAAATGACCCACAGTGAGTACAGTTTCATAATAATATAGGGGAGTTGGTATTTTCCTTAAAATAATCACAAAGCTTAACCAATCAATTATACAAAATACATTACGCAATTAATATTAAAATAATATTTTTACAATTCCTTTTAAAAATGGAAAATCAATTTTTATTTTACTTAAGAGATTTATAATCAATATTAGGCACATAAAAAAAAAGTCAGCCATCCATATAGTATCAAGACTATTTGCTTAATAAATTAGAAAACATTTGCTCAACTTACATATTTTACAGGGTGTCATTCTGCCATATTATTGATAATCTGCTGAAATTATTGGACTTTGGAGTGAACATAAATTTCTGTACACATAAATCTATTTGTAATATTTTATGTGTTTATAATTTAAAATAAAAATTAACCAACCAAGCGTAACCTAACCTTCAAAGTCAATTAAAATTCAATCATAATTTAAATTAGGATGGATTGATACATTTAGAAACTAGTTATTTCCATGCAAGTTGTCATGTGTGTATTCTGTTATGAGTTAATTTAACTAATCAATTATTTAATCATACAATTAAAATATTTTAATGACTACCTTTTACATGTGTCTTATAAAATTAATAACACTGTAAGGTAATTTTTTTGTAGGCTAAAGAAATTATTTTCTCAATGTTTTCAAACTGCCCACCAATTCATTTAAAAAACAAAACAAAACCATAATGCCTGCGGTACAAAAAAGTGGGTGATCTCTGCTTTATAAAATAGATCTAAAACATGTTTTATTTATTTCTCAGGTATTTGGAATCTTAAACCACATGCCAAAACTAAAATTTGTAAATCTGAGTTTTAATAATCTTCAAAGTGCAATTGCAAATGTTAATACTCAAACAATATTTCCTTACCTGAGGAACCTTGTGTTGAACAACACACAGGTCGACTGGAAGGCTGTGAGGACACTTCTCAGACTTCTGCCGTGGTAAGCACTAGGTTAAAAAAATATTATTCATAAAGTTAAGGGGAAGTACCTAGGCTAACCAGCAAGAAACTACTTTAATAAACATAGAACAACAGATTTATGAGGGTGAATTTGAAGGAACGGAACCTGACCTGCTTCGGTGGTCGCATGTTCTAAGGCGCTATTCTTGCAATAGACTAGACTGCCGATGATGGGAAGATCTGGGTCAGGTGTATTGAGGGTGATTTTTCTCAAATGGTTTCCCACTCTATCTATTCATGCAAATGTGTGTACACTTCCTTTAAATTCAACCTTCTTCATCCTTAACCAACCAGCCTAATTAGTACATTAGCTTATAATTTCATTTTTCTTAAATTTCACACACAAAACAGGAGTAATAAATGCAGATTTTAAATTTAAAAATCAACTTGTAAAACCTGTACAAGTCTAGAAATTTTCTAACACGCTTTGACTGGGCGTACTGGTTTTGTATATTTGGTTAAGATTACAACTGTTTAAGATATAAAATTAGGTTATTTTAACAGCTAGCCTAGGCATACCAATTAAGATGTGGAAGAGTTTTTTAAGTATAGCTACAGTTCTGAATAAATCTTTTATTTTGACACCTAATGAAAGTAGAATGAGGGTTGCCAAACACCTGGAAAACTGGGAAAAAACAAGGATTTTTTTTTGTGTCTGGAAAAAACCCAAGAAAATGTAGGGAACTTCCACCAAAAAACACTGGAATACTTTTTAATTTAGGACATTAAACTGCAAGCTTCTATATAGATGTCTCTTGCATAAAAAGTCAAAGACATAAGCACACTGATTTTAATTAATTCATCTCTACCATACCCATGGTAGGCCTTTGTTAGGCCCATGGTAGTGGTAAGTGTACCTGGCCACAAACCTAGCAGTTCCGGGTTCGATTCCCAGCTGATTCCATGGGTAATTTTCAAAATTATCTCAACGGTCATCAGTGTCGGGTTAATTAGGCTTAAGTTAGGTTTAAGATCGCTACTGGCTCCACACCTCCATACATATTCACTATCATCACATCATATCATTGCAATTACAGCGTGTAGATAACCTCCATAGGTGTACCCTGGGTAATGTTCTGTGCCACTGAAGCGGCTAAACGTCTACACACACAGGCGACCAAATGAGATAACATCTCTCTCCCAATTAACAGTGCCATACACTAAATAAATAAATACCATCCCCTTTATTTCCTTCTTAAAGCATTGGGTCGCGTAACAACTGCATACATTTCCCATAAGACAAATTATCCATTTGTAAACGCCATCACTTTACAATAGTCATTTTTAGCAAAAATTTAATTTTATTCCTTTATACTAGCTTGTAGAGTGTCTAGCAAAATGGGAATTAATTCTTGAAAGCCTGGAAAATAAAGCGGAATGTTATATTAAGAAAATAGTGGAACCCCTGTAAATGCCCAGCAGGTTTTTCTTTGGTGATCCTTAGCTAGCTTGGTGTTGTAACCAGATCACCATAATATACAGCCTAGTTATTTATATGGTGACCCATAGTCCCTTACTTTAGTGATCCAAGTCACTGTTACCTGCTTCGGTGACAGCGTGGTTTAACGCAATACTCTTGCAGTGGGCTAGACTGCTGATGACGGGGGAATTGAGGTTTGAATCTCGGTCTGGTATACTGAGGGTGGTTTTTACAAAATAGTTTTTAACTCTCCAAGCAAATGTGTATACACTTCCTATTAATATAACCTTCCTAATTCCTAAAAACCACTAGCGTAATTAGTACAGAAGCATATAACCCGACTTGATAGTTAAAAAAAAGTCACTGTTGATAGGCTTGAACAGTATTTGCACAATATGGTTACTCCATATAGAATATATTACAATACTTTTCATGCTTGCATTGACCTTGGTGTGCATTTTGCAATTATGGCTGTGTCCTTAGTTAATGTCACTTGTTTTACTTTATAGGTTATTAAATCTTAAAAACCATCATTCAAAATCTACACAAGTGTAAATATTTTAAAATTAATGTAATTTCAACCCCCTTTGTTTTTAGTTTGGAGGAACTCCATTTGAGTTTGAATAACTACAATTGCATAGACCTCGATAGTACACAATATTTCAATTTGAAAAAAGTGCACTTCATGGGCAATCCCGTGACAACGTGGGCAGAAGTTTGTAAACTTGGTCTGGCCTTCCCCGAGCTGGAGTCTCTAGTTCTGGCCGACTGTCCCCTCAACTCACTGGACATCTCAAATGATCGCGATACATCGCTAGGAGGACGCACAGAGAGTGAAAGTGAACCTTCTCAAACTTTTACCTCACCACATTGCTGCTTCACACATGTACATTTTCTAAACATCAACAACTCGCTGCTGACCTCTTGGGATGACGTGGAGCGACTCGGCAGGTTCCCGGCGCTTCGACAGCTGCGCTTGCAAGGTTGCCCACTGTTTGAGGTGAGATCAGAAAGGTTCATAGCATATTGGCAGAAACTAGAGTAAAATTTTTAGAGCCTTTGACTTCCTTATAAGGACGACTTTGAACCTATGTAAATATTTTATTTACATATCTTATGGATTTGCAGGCTATTATTGGCATATTTCCATGTTAAATTAGAATTAGTAGACCTGACCTAAAGCAACCACCAGGAAACACTCTCTTTATCATAAGCCGGATTTTAATTACCTAAAAAAATCCCTATAAAGTGACCCAAAAATTCTTAAAAATGATTCATATTTTCAAAAAATTATCTAAACATATCAACAAAAACCCGTATTAAATGTACACAGCTAGATTAAAAAAGTTCAAAATACAACAAAAAGGAATTCCTACTGGAAAACCCGGAAAATACAGTGAATTTGCTGGTAAGAAAATAATGGCAGCCCTTTCTTGGATTCAACAGTTTATCTTCTGAACTAATAACCTGATTATAACCACTTGGTGTTTACCCGTGTTTAGGACTTCACGGAGCACGAGCGACGACAGTTGCTCATTGCCAGGTTGCCCAACATTGAGATGTTGAACGGTGGCATGTTTATTGGGTATGAGGAGCGAGAGGATGCCGAGAGGGCATTTATTCGACACTACATGGACAAACCAGAGTCGGAGAGACCAGAAAGGTAACTTATCGATACAATCTGCAATATTTATTGTTTCTGAGGAAGGCATGCTACCTCAGCCAGTAGTTCATCTATCCACTGAACTAAAGGTTCCAAGTTTGAATCCTGGCACTGCCTGGGGTATTTCCTTTCACGTTAATAAATTAGCGATTCCAGGACTGGGTGTTTAGCTTGTAAATTAAGTGCTGATATAATGAGTTGGTTAAGAAAGTTTATGTTAAATATCCCTTGTATAATGCATCTATTAAATATATCGGTCGCATCAAAGGCCATGCAAGCAAAGATGTTGAGTCAGTTTGATCTTTAAGGCGAGGGCGCAAATTCTGGTCGGGTTTACTGTGGGTGATTTTCCTTAAATGGTTTTGCACTTTACCTCTTCATAAATGCAAGTATATTTGCTAAAAAAAAATCTACCTTCCTCTTCTGAACCCCACTATCCCTGTAGGTAGTAAGACGTGGTGGAAAACATCTTTTGAGTCTAAATCAATTTAAATAAATTATAATCCATGCACACATATTTTATGTAAAAGTGTGTCTACAAATTAGTGTTTCTGTGACTAATTTTGTTTTGAAAAATTTCATACTGAATTAAATTTATTATTAAATTTAGCTCATCTTATTTTTAATGTTTGTACATCTGAAAAAATATGGTATAAGCCCATATTTGTAAAATCAATTGATGCAGGTACAATGAACTGGTCAGTATCCATGGAGAATTACAACCTTTGGTGAATGTTGACCTGAGCCCGAAGAAGAAAGTGAGGGTGATGTTCACATGTGGGGAGATGAGAGATATTCGCTGTATCAGCGTTTACCAGACTGTACACGAACTTAAACAGAAGTTGGAGCCTTTCTCGCGGATTTCCGTCTCCAAGATGAGGCTCTTCTACATGGACCAAGACCTGAAAGTTGTAGTCGGAGCGCAAGAAATGAGGTACCCGACAAGAAAGCTTTACAGGTATAATATATCGACAGGTGATGAGATTGTTATTGAGAGCAAGTAAGGCGTGATTCAACAAAGGTTGGTATTCATGATGCCTTATTAGGTGAAGCACAGGGAATGTGCAATGTGTAAAAATGTGTGTTTCGCATTGCATTATGCGATTGCTTGGATAATACAGAGCCATATGTAAAGTATCATAAATATGGTGTGTAAATTTATGTTGTTTATTGTGGTCGTTTGAGATTAGTAGAAACTACGCCTAACATAATTTCACATTACCATATTTATTTTAATGTCAAATAGGTTGAAAGAAAAATATCATACATATTTTTCAGGTGCATATATATTTTGCTAATATTGACTAAAGCTGTTAATATATTTCCTTTGTAATAAACGGCATAGACAAAGTAGCAAAAGAACCAAGTCAAGTCATTAGAGGCCTATCTTTTTGAAGCCTTAATTTATTTCATTATTTGTTCTTAACATTGTATATCTTAATCAGAAAGCTTCCTTATTACTTAAAAATCACTGTCTCGTTTTATGATTGTTGTGAAACTAATATATTAAGAACATTATTGATAGTGCGGTAATGGTTTGATTAGGCAGCTAACTCATCAACGCTTATGTGGTGCACATATCTACAAAATAATTAATAAGGGATAATTTGCCCCTCTGAATTAAGTCTTGTACCTCTCAAAATGTTACAGAAAAAATGCATATAGAAACAGGACTTGAACTAGGGTCTTTTAAACCTTGACTCCACTAGTGATTAAAAAAGATTTTTTTTAAGCTACATCTTATGTAAGAAGGAATTACAAGCTTTGAACATCTTTCAAAAGTGTCTCCCATGTATATAGTTTTAATCAGCTTTTATTTTTGAAATAATTTTCTTTTAAAATACTGTGTATTTAAATATTATTGTACATTAGTATATTAGTTGTGCACATTATGTGTGTTTGTTGTGATAACATGGAACATCAGTTTAAAACTTTTGCACATTAATGTTTAGTTTAAAGTAATAAGAAGTTCCTTAGATTTACAAGTGCTTATAAATGCTAGTATGGGATGAAGGCTCGGATATAATTTCAAATCATTTAACTTGAAAGAAACAAACAAAAATTCCATTAACCCAACAACAGAAGACCCTGAAAATCTGATGTCACCAATGTCCATCAATAAAAATTCAGTTCCCACTTTAAGTGCTAAAATTTAACGTACAAACAGCCATTTTGGAATGAATTCCAAGTTGATATATTATATGATTATGGGGTGTTTGCACGAAATTCAACCAGAATGACAAAATATACTGGGCAATCGTTATTTATGTTATTGGATATTTTTAATTTTCAAAATCCTTCTGAGAGTAACAATAAATATAACTTCCCATTCTGGCTGAAAGTGCACCCATTTGGTGACAAATTTGACATGTGTTTTCCATCAATTTGTCATAACGGTAAGAACTTTTTTTGATAACCAAGGGCGAGTGATTAATTCAATTTTCTCATATGTGGATTTGATGACCACATTGTAGCCAATTATTATATAATGACTTTTGCATTCTAAATAAGATTCAGGCAATACTTACTATTTTTGGATTAAAATAAAATACTAATGGGTTTTTAATTGGAAATGTTTATAAACATTTTTATAGATTGGAAATGTGCTGAACTCAAATGTATTTCTTTAAAAGGCTTGTGTTAATGAAATTACTGAAAAATAGATAAAAATTTGAATAATTTTTAACCAGATAAAGATTTTAGTTTCCAATCGTTAAAGTATTGATAAGGTGCTCAGTTTATTAATAGTATTCATTATGCATGTAAATCATTATTGTGGTGGTTGGATATTTTTTATTTATTTTACAAAACTTCACTTTGGAAGGTTTTTTATAACCATTTCTTTTATTTTAATTTTAAAGTAAACATCAATGTTGGGTCAATTTTGAATGGGTGTGATTATTATATCCAATTTACTGAATATACTAATTTATGTTCTAGTCTGATAGAGAAAAGATGAATAACTTTAATATTAGCTGTTTTTATTTAGAATAGTTCTTATGCAAGATCATTAAATTGATCATGTTTAAAGGAAAATTTAATTATTGAAGTAGTGAAATTTTATTTATCTTACAAACATTATAAATATGTCCGTTAACTCAAGATGCAAATTCATTTTTAAATAAACAGATGATTAAAACATCTAGTTAATAAGATTAAAATAAAATATGATTATGAGATTTTTAAACACAGAGAAAATATTAATTTTATGTTTTAGTGTGCACTTTATATATTTTATTAAATGATTATTTTAAAATTAATTTGCATTATATAATGTACCTATTTGTGTGAAAATATTTTATATTTGTTGGAAAAACTTGAAATAATTTACTTACTAAGTAAGGTGCAGTGTGTAAATTAACACAATAAACGATAAAGTTGTTAGAGGTTTGAATTTTAGACTAATAATGGATGTTCACTTTTATTGGACTCAATCTTCATGTGTAATTGTAAAAACTATTATTGAGTATTATATACACACCTGATAAAAAAAATCCAAGTGTGAGTTGAGTTCTTATTTTTTTTATATCAAAATACAGTGGCTATTTCCTAACTTTATTTCAAGTATAAATATAATTTATAAAAGATTTAACAATTTTTTAAATTATGTAGATCTGTAATACATAAGTTCTTGCTAGTAAAACATTGATTAACTTTTGTGTTCACAAACACTTATATAGCCTTATATAAATGTGTTGATACCAGAAGTCACTTTAAAAATTGTGTTTCTACACTCTTATAACTGTTAATAGCTCATCAGCTGATAAGCTGTAAAAGATAAAGCTAATTATCTTAATATAGGTAGAATGTAGTTAGCTTGAATTGAACGGCCTAATTTTACATTTTTTCTCAGGAATAGTTTTTATTCAAAACCTTTTAAGTTTCAGTTTGGCTATAGACAGGGTAGACCTGGAAAAGTCGATACTTTTTTGATGACAAGGGAGGTTAGGATTTATCATGAATTAAATTAAAATTCAGGGAATATAAGTGTTTCACCAATTTTTCAAAATTCTAAATATTTAATAATGGAAAAAGAAATTATAAAAATTGTTAATGTTTGGTAGTTTCTAGCATCTAAAAAAAATGTGTTCATTGTATTGATAAACAGAAAAATCATAACTTGCCAAAGTAAACTGAAAAAAAAGGGTGTTTGGAAAAGTGAAGGAGTTTTATAATAGTAGTTCTGTAGCCACCATTGATTAGGTTTTCAAAAATAACTTAGTCTGAAAAATGTGATTTTATTAATTATTATTAATTCTATTTCTGAAGAGGAAACTTTATGTTTATTAATAAATCAACTTGCCCTTCTCATTAATGTATAGGAAATGAATATTTATTGGTGCTGAACACAAATGAGCTCAGAGACAATGACTTTCGTCACTTGCGACACAGGCATCAACAAATCAGCTAATTTTATGAATTTTACTTTTGCTAAATATTATATTTTTGGAATAGTTGATCATTTTTATTTAATTATTTTTGTTTTTATGTATTTACTGAAACAGTTCACACACTTGCATAACTGTATGTAAAAACAAAGTTATGTGATGTTTTCCTGTCAACTAATTGTCTGGTCTTAAGAAACTCAAAAATTCATGGGCCGCTCCTGGGGTATTGCATTCCCAAAGTTTAAATTTTGTATTAAAAATATTCGTAATCATAATACATTTTATGCATTTCTAATATAACACAGTTCTATATTTGAATGCTGGATTAAAAAAAAAGTGTGATCAGTAGCAGTAAATATATAGTATTTTCATAAAGTTTAAAGTAAAATGACGGAATATTATCAAAATGTTTTACGCTCCAATCAAATATTGATGGGGTGCTGTATTGTGTGGTATTTTCAGTGCTAAAATTGAATCATGATCATAGTGTTTCAGCTGAAAGTTTTCTTTGTGATTTTACTTGTAGTAATTTTAATTTTCTGCTAAGCAGAATGTACTATAGTAATATGTATTTTTAATAACCTGATGGATTTATCCAATAGGTAGTCTTATATTAAATTTGTAAATTATTTAGTGTTTGTAGTCTTTATTTTATACACCCCATATTTTTCCAATATCTTTACCAAAATTAGCTAAAGGTGTATAATCTGAACATGTAGTAAGACACGATGCTAAATAAAAAAAGTTTAAAAATATATTTTCAAATTATGCTATGTAAATTTTTAGATTTTTTTTTATCCGATCGATAATTCCCCCCCACATCCCATCATGTTTCACAACCCTTTAGAGCTATATGCGTGAAGCGGATTCTTAGGCACCAAATATGTTTAAAATAGGTATTAAGAGAAGGAATGTAGGCACCATAATAGACAAATAAGGGGGAAAAAACCCACATAGGCAATGTAAAATTGATTTTGCAATCTACACTTGTATTGTGTTGTAGTTAAAGAGTTTTATTAATAACTTAAAAACCAATATTTACAATTTTTTTTTCCAAAAGTATTTAATATTTATAAAAATGAGTGCAATTCTTATTTTAGGAACATGTGGTTGTTTTCATATATATATATTTTTAAAGTCTCACATTTTAAAGATGTGGTATTTGCATCTTATGTTTGTTTTGACTGGTGAAATTTTAAATTAGATTTACTTTTAAAATAAATAAATATATATATATATATAACCTCAAGATCGCAGACCCCTAATTGAAACATTTAATATAAAATGAAATGCCTGACATGGATTATGGATTAAGCGTGTTATCTCCATCAGATTTCAGCTGAAATAGAATAAAATTTATCAAATTGAAAGCAGTCAGAAATGCCCGAGGTTTATACATGTTACCTTCATCATGAGATATCAGCCAAGAGGGAGGGTTGAACTTCCGTTCTCTAAGATGTACATCAGAGAATTCTTACTGTCATGAATTTTCTACAATGCACGTATTGCACTACTCGCTGCTTCCACATTTGTTTACTTCCGAAGAAGACTCCGGCCTGTCTGGGCAAGAGAAGGATGGAAGAGTGATGAAATAATGTGAAATCGTACAGCCAAAAAAATTTTAAAATGTTATTAAATTTTGAATATAATAAAGAGTTTTTTTAGTGCTGTGCTTTACTTCCCGTTTGGTTTATACACTTGCGTAATAATTAAACTAATGGTTTTAGGAATGAGGAAGGATATATTCATAGGAAGTGTACCCGCATTTGTGTTGGAAGAGTGGAAAACCATTTTGGAAAAACCACCCTTGGCACATCTGACCGAGATTCGAACCTAAATCTCCCTGTCATCGAGAGTCTAGTCTAACACGAGAGTAGCAATCATGCCATGTAGCATCGATATATTTAAAGTGTTTGTACATGTAGTTATGTGTTAAGTTTCTTTTACTTTTATCCAAGCTTCATTTTATAAAATTCTCTAAGTCTATGCGTAGAATTTAAGTTAGGTATTATGGCTTAGATGGTATGGTCATGTATTAAGGACGGAAAGAGACCAAGAAAGAAATGGGAGGAGCAGACTACAGAACGTGTGGGAAAGAAGAATGGAAGTAATTAAAGGAGGGATTGATGGAAGGATAGCGGAAGATGAAGGCATTTTATTAAACTGAGCCAGCCACAGGCTGGAAAACATTGGTGATGATAACTATGAATTACAATATTGGATGAAATTTATTGTTCTCTCTTCTAGAATCAGTTTGTTGTTTCAGAAAGTGCACATTAAATATACCTAGCTACTTTGCTAAAGATGATTTCATTTCGATCTATGCAATACAAACATGCCGTGTCCACCCTTCGTTTATCCTGAAAGGTTAAAGTGTTGCCTTGACGAATTACACTGACTATCCTATAAGCTAATACCATTGTGAAAACAAGCCAGTTAAACTTTCTACCCTCCAGGACAAATGAAGGGTACAATAGTCCCCCCATATCCACGGGTAATACATTCCTAGAACTATCGTGGTTACGTGAAACCATGGTTGATATTTTATATAACAAATTGATAAAGTTTAAGTTAAATGATAAATTATTCACAGTAAGACATTACCAACATTAAATAAACATTACCTCTTTGTCCAATGGCAGCAATGTAAAGTGTGAACTGTGTTCTTCTTTTAATTAAAAGCCATATTGTGTTTCGTCTCTTTTGTATGTTTCTATCCACCTTTAATATACCTTCTTCCAAATATGATACAATTACCTCATAAAGCGAAAAGAGATTTTCCTTATAGAAATGTAATCTTAAATAAACTAATAATGTGTAATGTACACTGCAGTATACTGACTACTTACTATTTCTCCAATCTTCTTGTTGAACTGATAATCATGATGATAATGACGACGGTGATATGATAGCACGATGAGGAGATGAAGTGGGGTGTTGGTGTAGGAATTGTGATACTGTGCTTGGCTAATGCCTTTCTAACAAAATAGGAGAGGGGTCATCAAAATTATCTTCAGAAGGTGGAGAGGTCTGAGCAGACGAAAATGATGTTGGCTTGATGATGTCAGATGCAAATTAATTCAATTAATTCATTAAGAGTAAATAAGATTGGGCAAGGGTAAACCACAGATACACAATCAGTGGATACGGGGGCCCTAATGTATATATAATAAAACATATCTAAAAAAAGTGAAAAGTTTTCCAAAAATAGATATAATATAATAGGTAGTTTAAGTTAAGGGGAGAGAAACACAATATTAATAATAAGACTTAGTGTTGCGAATCAGATTTCATTTGATTAGTGTTCACACATCTTTGTAGCAAATGTACAATATTCCAAAACATGGTAAAAGAGTATAATACTTACTAAGCACTACAGAGCTTCACCTCCTAGAACATACATTTTACTTTTTCTAAATTCAAAATTTTCTTTAAAACTTACAAAAATAAATGTTCATTAAATACAATCGCTTTATTTTCGAAATTTATGAAATTCTATTACAAAAAAAATCTTACTGGGCACAAATCTACGACGACTTAAAATTAAATTTAAAATGCAATTTACATAATTTTACCTCTCAACTACATACAACGGGTTAAATTTATTTATTGATTTGTAGACGTCGACGGAGTAGGCGTTACGATGGGTGTTTCTGTTGGGGCCGCTTGAAGTGTAACTGTCGCACCGGGTGTTACAGGCCTTAGATTTGGACTAATAATTCTCGCATAAACCTGCTGTCGGCCTGGAAATGAAAACATAATATATCATCTATAAACAACGGAAAAAACCCAACAAAAAACAAACCCAGACTATGCTTTTTTTTTATTGGAAATAAAATGAACAAATTTTGAAAAGAAAAAGAGTGACTTTAAATAATCTGAACGAAGTGAGTTCAAATACAATTAAATAGTGGAGATTATACCTTTTATTTTTGTTTAACTGTTGTAACTAACTGTTTGACTGCACTATCCAGCTACAGTCGGATTTTCGTGGAAAAAGCCTCATAGAAAATAAAAACATTTTCTTACAATCAACAATGATAGCATTTTACTATATTATTAGAGTTATTTTATAGGTATTGATATTATTGATCAAAAGTGACAGCTACAGATCAGATGACTTGACGTATGAATACGTGAAAGTAGATATAATAGTTTTTCTGTCGGATAAGGAGGCCCTTTCAATGAAAATTTGGACTGTGATTGATATTCATTTAACTTTACATCCATTACTGTTTCCAGCCTATGGTCCAAGTCAATTTTTTATTCAAGCCATATTTTTCCCACTATTGGGCTTTGGACATATTTTATTATATAAAATATATTATATTCAATTTTGCATTGAATTTAAATAATTAGATTCGCACACCCTAGCAGAATAAGATCCGCTTATGTGGCGGCATGGTCTAATGAGCTACGTTCGCAGTGTGATCCCGGTCAAGTGTATCGAGGGTGGTTTACCCCAAACAATTTTTCCATTATTTCTCCTAACAAATGCGAACCAATAGTAAGACGCGGCACTTAAAAAAGAAGAAGAAGAGAATAAGATAGTTAATAACAAACACACACCCAGTTAATTTTTTGATGTGGAGATAATGCGCAGGATAAGGCAAGGGAGGTAATTACTTTCAAAACCGATAAGTGTATCCAATATCTGTACCTTTGCCTGCCGCTGCTGCGGTGGCTTGTGACAGGGGGATAACTTTGAGACCTTGAAGACCCTGAAGTCCTTGGAGGGACTTGATGTTGAGGGTACCTCCTTGGAAACCGGGTGGAAGCAGTATCTGTTGCGTCGCACCTTGCTGGAGCACCAAAGCGCCACCTTGGGAACGAATCGCTTGCGATGCAGCCAGCACCACCGTCTGATGACCGCCTGCCGCTTGCGATGTCAGAATCACATTCTAGAAAAATGGTAAATAAATAATTATGGATCCTTGAATCTTCAAATACACAGATCCTTAAGAAAATTCAAAGATTTTAGAGAATATAGAATTCAAGATTTGTAAAATATAATATATTTTTTAAGGGTTTGACCCTATTTGAACTGAATACCACACTAATTGCAACAAAATAGTTGAAGTATATTTAATGCTATTAGACTGCACAAAGCTGGATATTGCCATTAGTGAACTCAGCCAAAAAATACATAATAAATGTGTCTGCATATTTGATGCACAGTCTAATAGTAATAATAAGTTCATAGTGCTCACACAAATAAACAATAAAGATGGCAGCTGACTAGATGAAATCTCATGATGATTTTTTGACAAAGGACATTTTTATTTGGTTTTAGTGAAAAAATAAATGAATATTTAAAATGAAATAATGAGCATTACTTAGAATAATATTTTTTTTAGTAGGTATATGAAAACATGTGGTAAAATTGAATGAACCAAAATATCTTTGTTTAGGTATTCAAAAATACAAGAATAATTCAAAATTTAATAATTTAATATGCTAAGTCCAAAAATAGCTAATTAAAAAAAATTTGCATTAAATTTTTTTTGAATATTCATACGCCTTTAGCTTTTACACACCTGTCCAGGCCCTCCTTGCAAAGATGTTGGCTGAGCTTTGCTAGCCAGTAAAACAGGTTTCCCACCAATGTGAGCCAAATTGATTCCAGTGGCAGTGCCTTGTGGACTCAACATCCTCAGGTTGGCAGCAGTGGCGGCCCCCATGCTGGCCATCATCGGCTTGCCCGTCAAGGTGTTAACAAGTTTTGTCGTCTGTTGCTGGAGTGCAGACTGAGGAGATGAAATGCACTTTATTAAATATGTTGGTTCTTTAAGCGGACCCGCTTCGGTGGTCCCATGATCTAGGGTGTCAATCTAATTATAGACTAGACTGCTGATGACAGGGGGATCGGGATTCAAATCGTGGCCAGGTGTACTGATGGTGGTTTTTCCAAAATGGCTTTCCACTTTCCATCCATAAAAATGCTGATACACTTCCTCTATTCTTCATTCTCAATACTTTAAAGTAATCAGCACATAAAAGTGTAATGTAAACAAGTAGTAATTAGGGTGCTAATTTCATTTAATTTTTTTTCTTAAGAGGAGTAAGGGGATGAAAACATATCAGGATTATATTTTTACAATTTCCATTTTAAGATTTTACATAACAAGACCTGCAAGTTATTATAAGCATGCAACTTTCTTTAGGTATTAAATTAAAATAGATTTATGAAATGTTAAATGTTTCTTTCATGGCGATTCAATTCTACTAATCTTTATTCATGATTTGAATTCAACAATTTGATTTATTTTGGCGCATTTTACTACCCTTTTGAGTTAATCTATATATTTACACAAAGAAGTTAGGAATGAGGAAGCCAAAGTTCAGATTATGTGTCCACGTTTGTGTGTAGATAGAGAGGGAAACCATTTATGGAAAACCACCGTCAGTACATCTGAAAGATATTCTAACCTTCATCTACTCATCATCAGCAGTCCAGTCTATTGCAAGAGTGATGCTTTAAAGTAGACAATTCAACCCCCGGAGAGGATTTAAAATTTAATCAAGTGATATGAAAAATGAGAGCCTTGATTTGTGAATTGGGACCTATTGCTTTGAGTGAATTTGATTCAACTATAACAATTTATCTTTTGGGCAGTCATCACTTATCAGTTTGTTATGTACATGAATTAAACATGGTAAGAATAACAATAGTTGTATCTCACTATTAATAGCCCTAGTGCACAGACATGGTACACACCAGATCCACAGACTCCAGGTTAAAATGGCCGTGCCCATTGGAAAGAGCACGAGTCCAACAAGGGGATAGCTTTGTGCGGCACTGAGTGACAACATCACTACCAAGCCAGCATTTTTTAAAACAATTCACTTTAAGGATGTTTTTACTAGAGAACAAACACATATTGCCTTCTAGTGTCAATATGGTGGTAAAGAGGGGGTGAAGGAGAGAGGATTGCTGGTACCTGAACTGATGTGTTCAGACTACCAGCACTTTACAAGGAACAATTTGAAAGTGTTGTTATCACTGAGAACTGCAACTAGTGTTCATCAATATCCAAGAAATCAACCTGGCTCAAGGAGCGCAGCGAAACACCCGTAAGACTCAGTGTCTGGTGTGTGCCTTGTCCGTGCCCTAACATAGTGTCCAGTGTTGATACCAAAGCGAGCCACTACCTGTGTAGCTAATTGTGTGTGAAGGACCCTGGGCTGGCCAACTGACAGCAGGTTCCCTTGAGAGACTACAGCAAACTGTGGCACTCCGCCAGGTGTGGTACTCGGGATCTGGATCAGACTAGTCTGACCTGGCTTTCCTGCCGTCGTTACTCTCAAAGCCGTTCCTACACAAAGATTAAACATATATTACAAGCAAAGCTGTGGAGTTGGGGGCAATTTTGGGTAGTGTCGGAGTTGCTAAAACATACAAACCCTGGCTTCGGCTTAAAAATAAAAACATATTAAAGAGGTATATTATTCTCTATTCTGGCACATTTTCTGTGATTCAGCGTATCAAAATTACTATGATAAAACAAGGATTAAACATGTGTGGGACACCAATAAGAAACACTTAGTTTTATTTTTCAGTAATTGCCACCATTTTATTTTAATGTTTCAAGATTTTGTCCTTACCAGTGCAGTATGTATTAACACACAGCGCTTATATTGGATTCAGAAACAATAACATCATCTCTATATTTAATATCATACGCTAATAAAAACGATGATAAGCAGAGTTGGGTCAAATCCACTAATTTATAAATTGGGACCTTCATTTTACTCACTAATCTCAAATCTAGAATTCGAATGTTGGAAAAAATTATGAATCTCACAGAAAATATAAATATAATGGGATATAGAAAATATTACTAGCAACTAAATTTCTTCTTCTTATAATCCAGTCATTATAACGTTCATTAATCAGTTAATCATTAGATTACTGTCTGGGACCTGGTTATTGAGCCTGTCCTATAATTATGTTGGCTATGAATCACTAATATGTATTTCTAGTTCTTTGAAATAAATTTCGATTACACCCCC
>CABFVX010000379.1:140448-155845 GCA_902151425.1 Timema shepardi
CCAAAAGATTTGTCTCAAATTAGACATTTTCTCAATATTCTTAAGTATTTGAACTCAGATATTCGAGGGTGCCAACCCTGACACAAAATCTGTAGTTTGAAAAGGCGTGTTTACCTTGTGGTAACGTGCCATGCTGTTTCTGATGGGCCAGGAGACTCTCCATGGATATCACCTGACCTTGAGCGTTGGTTAGCACCTTCGCTACTAGTGGTCCTTGTTGCTGCTGTTTGATCAGCGTAGCATTGGTGGCACCTGACACTGGTGTGGCCAAGCTCTGCTGAAGCTGCTGTGGCGACACTGTCATTTGTGGGAGTGATACCCCTTGTGCACCCACTGACCATCATAACAACAAATTGTTTATGTACACACTAATATTTTATATTACAATATTAATATATTAAATATATATTAAGGGTGTGCAAAGCCCACTTTTTTCAATATAAATGAAGTTGAATCAAATAATATGAAATATTCAGGAACCCGAATCAAGATTCAAATATTTAGAAAAATGTTTAAAGAAGAAAAAATATGTGTGTCCCATTGACATATAACTTTAGGCACCAAATAATATGTGAAAAGATTATATTGCTAACACAACCAACAAATTACATGTTGGCCACGAAATAGAGGACAAGTATATGTATTTAAGTATTTAATGTAAGTGTATTTTCAGAAATTTTTATATTTATATGGCTTTTACAATGACAAAAATTTAATTTGGCAATTTACAATGCTGCCACTGGATGAAGATCAAATAGCTGAATTTTCAAACTTTTTCAACTATGCAACGAAGAGTTATCTTGTCTGCCTTTTTACAAGTTAGTTTCCTTCTCTATCACTTTTCTTACATTATTTTACAGTGTTTCCACACAGTTTTCTTATAATTCTTAATCATTAGGCAATTATTTATTTTTATATGTCCAATATGTCATACAAAAGTAAATGAGATGGCAAGAATTTTTTTTATTTTCTTTATCTAAAAATAATTAATTGACCTTATTCAAGAAATATAAACGTTACTAGAGCTAAGATGGAATTTCTCTCAAGGATTAAGAAAAGAGGTTGTTTAAGCTGTCAATAATATTTTGAAGATGTGTTTTAAATTTGATTCTTAAGCCCATTTGTAAAAACAAGGCTGAGTGAAATAGAAGATGGAGTCAAGTCGAATATGAGTTAATTCTACTTTGCATCGACCTTAAACTTTACTCCACCCACAGTGACTAAAAAACTTTTATTGCAAAATTCCCTGACTTTTAAGTTTATCCAGACATTAAAAAGAAATCCTAGACCTAACCTTTTTACAGTTTTTATTGGTGGATGGGTATTTTTCGTTTATTACATTGATCACATATTTTCAAAAAATTCTAAGCTACCAAACATCAACATTCCTGTACAGGCATCTTATGTTGGAATAAAATATCTAGGCAATTTACTTTGTTAACATCGAGAAACACACTTAATCTAGTTTAAATGCTTGGGTGAGGTAGAATTAGCCAAACCTTTCAATTCCCCGACTTTTTCTCATTTTTGATCAAATACCCTGTTTGTAGCCACAATGTTCACTTTCCTTGTCACTCGGCCTAGTTATTGCATAAGGACCCCTCAATCTTGCGCATTGTGAGGGATATGCGGCTCACAAGTTATAGAAACCTCAACCAAGTGTGATGAGCGACATAAACTTTACCTCTAGCCACCATCCTCTGCACACCTTGACCCTGGTTGAGGACGGACATCGTGGTGACGAGCCTCTGCTGTGGGAGGGTCACCACCCCCGCTGCGGAGCTCACGGCGACTATGGTCTGTTGTTGGTGCTGTTGGAGTTGTTTTAGTTGTTGTTGCTGAAATTGCTGTTGCAGCTGTGCTATTGCAGCCGCCTGCTGTAGGTACATTCAAGGAATGTGATTACTAACTAGAATTTACATTACAGCCAAATATTTTTCACTAGAAAAAAAAACCTGTCCGATTCCTAGAGGTCTATTTTGTAGCACTCTAACGGTACTAACCGGCTAGAAGGAGTAAGCGCTCACGCACATATCTAATAATAAACTCAAGGTAAAAAACATGTGAGAAAACAGTGCGAGCACAGGAACTATCACACCACGTCCATCTAATATAAAAAAAAAACTCATGGTGAAGTCGAGAGAGAGGTAGGGAGGATTTCCACCTTTCAGTGCAGCAGCAATTCAGTAGGTCAGCGTTAATTGCTAGAAGAATTTGTACCGTGTTTCTGATATTAAAAAAATTGTAGGAGTGCGTCCACATAAAGACAAGTATTCAGAGGGCCTTATAAAACTGTGTCATTTTTGTTACATTTTTACCTTGTGGTATATTTGAGCCATTTTATTTTGGATATCTTTGATAGCTTTAATAACTTATCAATTTATTGATATTAGGGTCGTATTATGTGCGAGGTCATTATATTTGGGTATATGTAAATATATGGCTATATTGGCCCAAATATAAATGTGTAATGTGTGTATATATGTATATATATTAATTAGATCTATATACATATATATGTGTGTAATATATATATATATATATATATATATATATAGAACAATAGACAAAATCTAAAATGATTCATCTTTCTAGAAATGTTTAATTTATTTGATTTGACTTTGTTTCGAAACAAATAAGTGGATTTCACACACCCCAAGTCTTTTGGATCCTAGGTGATAAAGCTTTGGGTTTCATTAAACCCCCACAGTTAATGCACCCTAACACCTTCCTAAAACAAAATGTGCACTGCACCTTGGCCTGCTGTTGCAACAGCTGCTGGTGCTGTGTCACCACTCCACCACCCTCCCCCAACTTGTGTAGTTGTTGCTGCGAAATGGTCCCTCCGACTGCTGTCGTGGTGGTGACCACCTGTTGGCCCTGCTTGATGAATATGGCGTCATTGCTGGAGATGGCTTTGACGGCGTTCACCAGTTTCATGCTAGAGAGACCGCCCGTGACCAGGGTCTTACTTGCGGCGAGGATGGGGACTGTCGACCCACTGTGCTGGGGACTCCTGGAGCTCATTAGCTGAACCTACACATTAAAATCCTCTTTAGCTTTAGCGGAGAGTTCAGATAGTCATTTACTCAAAATTATCATCATAATTAACTGTTTCCAGCCAGTGGTTGCGCTAGTTTAGAAAAATGCCTTCATCTTTGTTTCCTTCCACCATTCTTATCCTCTCCCTCACACTATCTGTTATCTATCTATCTCTTTCATCTATTCTTTGGACTCCCTTGTGGTATTTTCCCTTCACACTTTAGCTTCAGCACTCTCCTTAGTATTCCATTCTTTTCATTCTCATTACATAACCATACCCTCTCGCCCTTGCTTCCTATGCTATTTCATGTAGGCCTACTCCCTGTCACTCAACAAGTATCAGAACATCTACATTACTATAAATGTTTAACATGAAAGGGAACAAAGGAACAAACAAAATATGGCTTTTACAATGAAAACAGAGAATAGAGTTGACACTTTACATTGATGCCATAGTACAAAGAGGTAATAGATGCCTCTCGAAGAAAATATATTGGTAGCGCCCAATTCCTCGACCTAGGTTTTATTCTACTGAAACTCACCAGGAGGTATTCTGTTGGAACTCACAAGGTGTTATTCTATCAGAACTTGCCAAGAGGTATTCTACCAGAACTCCGACGATATTCTATTGGAACTCGCCAGGAGATAATCTATCTGAATTCATCAGACGTTTTTTTTATTAGATCTCACCAGGAGGTAATCTATCAGAATTCATCAGACGTTTTTTTTATTGTATCTCACCAGGAGATAATCTATCTGAATTCATCAGACGGTTTTCTATTGGATCTCACCAGGAGGTAATCTTTCAGAACTGACCAGGAGGTATTCTTATATTATATGGGAACCCATCAGGAGGTATTTTAGTGGAACTCATCAGGAAGGAGTGTGATGAGCGCAACACAGCTTACTTAAAGAGGAAATTAAATATTTGGGAGGGAAGCATACCTGTGACATGCTGAGTAGCTGTGCTGCTGCCTTGGAAGTGGCCAGGGTTTGCGCCGCCGACACAGACACCTTCTGGTGTATCGGGGTGGTGAGTAGGGACCCAGCTGGGCTAGCCTCCAGCTGAGAGGATGAGTTCGATCCCACTGACTGGAAACAAAACAACAATACGGTGTAATACATCAAATGTAGGAAAACCGACAATACTAATTATTTTTATTAATTGTAATCTAATGGTAATTTAACTCAAAAGACATTTTTAAATCAAAAAACTACTATGGGCGTTCAATAAATAAATGTGTGTTTTGGGTCTCAAAAATTGACAGCAGTTTATTTACTCAAAAAATGTAATGTATCAATAAATAATCAGATAATGATTTTGTCTATTTGTTATCATCCCTTGATAATGCGAGCAATTTGATGATCCAAACGTCCTAGACAACCTTAGGTTCGGATTATCAATACTGTGCTGTACATATACATTTTTTAAGCTACTTCTGCATGATAATCTTAAGGTTTACATTTTTACAGTTTTTAATAAATAAAACATAAAAAAATAATACATTTTATACGAAGAAAATTAAACCATAACTATTGAAAATGTCAATACTTCTATCAGGAAGAGTATCATAAAAAATTATCTTAGATTATCATGAAAGATTTATATTTTCTGCAAAAAAGTGCTTTTATTTTCTCAACCTCTTTTATCAAAGACAATTTTAATCAGCTGTATAAAAGGAGACTTTAGTTGGAACCATTTTTGGTTAGTAAATGATGGCATTTTTTCACATTAATATTTAAAAAAATGATTACTAATAAATCTACGGTTAACAATTTGATAGTTATCTGGTGTTTTGTAAAAAGAGCTTACTGTGCGAACAGTTCGGGCAGTTCCGGCGACCGTCTGCACCTGCTGAGACACGAGGCCACTAGTAGCCACTGTCTTTGTATGAGAAGTTCCTGATGTAGCCGAAGACGTCAACAACGAATTTCCACCCAGCAAACCTGACGAGGTTGTTACCTGAATGTTAAATCATCAAATAATAGTTGAAAAGTGCACCATCATCCATCTTGCATCAAAAGAATAAAGACCTCAATAAAATGACCCCACTGGCATTAAGGGTCCATCTCATGTCACACTTTGTAATGGTGAAATTGGGATCAAGTTGATATGTTTTTAAGCTAGGTATTTTTTAAAATTCTTCTTCTTTTTCTTCTTATATCTGGAAGAAGGTACAGGAAAAGTAAATATAAAAGGGAGGACACAACATGGCTTTTAAAATTAAAAGAGCACAGTCCACAATATACATTGCTGCCACTAGACAAAGAGGTAATAGATGAGAGGGAGTGTGGAACGTGTAACACAACTTCCTAAAAGAGGAAACAAAAAAACACATAAGGGGAAAAAAGGAAATTGGTAAATAATGATAGTACACTTGGAATAACATAAAGGACAAACACAGAAAATGGACATTGGATGCGAATATATTAGAAGTCTGCGAGCTTGGGTTTTTTCAGTCGACTTGAACTCGAGCCGAGTATTTCTAAAAGCTCCCGAGTTCAAGTATATTTATAATTTTAAAATGTTAAAAGTATATATATGTTTATTTCAAAAGTAAAATAGCATATTTAAAATATCACCTGCCAAATCCGACATAAAATGTAAATACAATTTTTAAAATAAATGAAAACGTTCACCTGGCCTTAAAATAACAATTGACATTTATAAATAGTAAATAATATAGAAAAAAGGTTTAAAAAAACCTGGAAATATTGTGTTTAAAAAAAACTAACACCTATATTAAAAAAACACGATTTAAAAGTAAGAAAACACAAATAACAATATAGTAGGCCTAATAAAAATTATTAAAATGGTTTCAACACTCATCTCCTAAAATGGCACTAACACAAAAAAAGTTCATAAAACTAATTCAATTAAAATAATGATTTCAGTCTTGCCGCTACAATTGCAATTTCTAGCAAGAAAACCAAATGCTCAACATGTTCAGGTAAAATATTCTCTCGTTGCAGAGAAATGATGTTTGCTGCTGTCGAAAACAGCCTCTCACTGACTACTTGAGTGGCTGGAACCGCCATATAATGTCTGGCTAATGGTGCCAATAGATTAAAACGGTGTCTAATTATGCACCACCAAAGGCATGGATTGTCAGCTCAGGGCATGTTCAGCCAAAAACCTCTTAAGCTGGTAAACTTGACATCCCTCTGATTATTTGTGGTAAAGGAAAAAATATATAAAAATTTTAACATACAATGGCGTAAACTATAAAACAACTTTTAAATTGGGAATTTGATTTCTTGAGCACTTGTGGTATTCATATATAAATAAAACCACCACTTTTATAAAACAAAGTTGTTATTAGATTAAAATGAGTCAACCAAAGTTTAAATGAGCTAATATTTCCCTAAAATAAGCATCCTTAGGTTGAAATTACTTTAAAATAAAACGTAAGAAAAGCATTGTTAAAAGATTTGAAATGTTTCGTATTTTGTTTCTTAGTCCTTAATGTAATAATTGCGCATGGTCACGTCTGCTGTTCCAATTCCATTCCTCTACGCGCCTCATATGCTAGAAATTATCTTACTACACAATTTTTTATTTCAATTTTTAATGCTCAGCTCGAAATACGAGTATTCGCAGACCCCTAGAATATGTATCACTTTAAGAAAAACCTCTATTCGCTTTATGAGGTAATTGTATTATATTTATAAAAAGTAGAGGAAAGGTGGATAGTAATTAGAAAAATATAAAAGGGTAGCAAGCAAAATGTGACTTTTACAATTAAATTAAGAACACAGTTTACACTTTACACTGCTGCCATTGGACAAAGAGGTAATGTCTGTCTCTTTAAGAAAACCACCAGAGCGTAAGCTCAACATTTATCCCTATCCTGGGAAACCCAATCATTAACCTGTCACCCAACTCCTTCAAATCTATTTTAACACTATCCTCCCATCGACGTCTTGGCCTACCAAGGAGCCTTCTGGTATATTCAGGTTTCCCAACTAAGATGGTGTGTACATGCCTGCCATCATCCATTAGCACCGCATGACCACCAACTACTCAGCATGCACTTCTTGACCAACCTTAAAATATATGGGAATGCATACAGGCCATGAAGTTCTTCATTACGTAGCTTAATTCATTCTCCTGTTTGTCCATCCCTTTTAGGCACAAAGTAGTTTTATAACTTTAAAGAAACTGTGACTATGTAAGACGTGTTTACCTGAATGGTTTGGACACCGGATGACGTAGACACCTGGAGATTCTGTATTGTATGACCTGTAAGCGTTAAAGGCCGAGCTGTCGTGGTTCTCCCCACTTTCTGTGTCGAAGCGGACGATGCTACAGTGACCGCTGCAGGAGTAGGTGTAATCGTTGGAGACGATGCGACAGACACCTCTATTTTTACTTTTGTCGAACTAATCGTGGGCGCTGGCTGAAGAATCTCCTTCATAGAAGCGGCAGCAGCCGTGCTTTCTTTCTGCTGCTGTTTGCTGCGACTGGTTTTACGTTGACTTGTGTTTTTCTTACTTTTTGCCATGCCTTGTTGTTGTTGATGCACCCGTTCTGTTAAAATAGACCCAAGTATAAAATTAATAAAATAAAAATTTGACTAGGTAGGGTACATTTAGTTATCATCAAATTGAATAAGAGGGCAGCAAGGGTAGTAGTTCTATAGGTAAGAGGCCTGCTATGGAGAAGAGAAGATCCATTGAAATGTAAGGAAGTGTTATATAGGGCGTATTTTGTGACCAGAGTCACACATGCAGGAGTAGCATGTATAATGAATGTATGAGAGCCTAGGAAAGTGGAGGCCATGGAAATGAAGATTGTGAGGAGCATGTTAGCTGTCATGAGAAGAAACCGGATTAGGAATTAAGTAAGAGAAATACATATTGTGTTGCTATCACTCTTTCATATACTTACTCCATATAATTACATGAAACTCAAAAGTTAATAACTTTTTTTAAAAAGAAATTAAACTTGAGATAACTTTATGAACATCTTAAGTAAATGTAAAAAAAGGTCAGAAAACTGGACAAATTTCTTTTTAATTTCATTTATACATCAATATTCTATAAGGTTTCAGATATTACTTATTTGCTTATGTCTAGTGAATAATGTATAAACCAAGAATAAGATGCATTGGCTAATTTAAGACTAATTTGAGCTTTTAAGTTAACTTCTGATCTTATTGAAGGTAGCATGATTTTATTTTTTGATATGACAATAATAAAAGAAACAATGGCTTACCAAATTCTTCCTCGGTTCTACCCCTGTGAAGATAGATCCAAATCTTGCGCTTGGTGTCGTATTTGACACAAGGGTCAGCCTCGTAATGGAGTCTATCGAGCGCTCCGCTAACGACCGAGTGCAGATAGCTCTCTTGGGAGATGGGTGCCAGGTACTGAGAGTCTTTTAGGAGTTCACAGATATCCGATCGTGTGCCCTCGCCATTTGGCAGGCGGGCTGTCGAGTCCCGCACTAAAAATATCAAGTATCACAATAAGAGAAATATGTGAATAGGTATTGGATTTATTAAATAATTCTGAAAACATTAAAAAAAAAGTTTGAGTCTGCAAAGTCCACTTTTTAAATTCGAAGTGAATTCATATCAAATATATTAAATATTCTTGAAGCCAATTCAAAGCTGGGATATTTTTTGTTTATTGATTCATGCTTAAAAAACTATATTGTGGTTATTTATATTAATTTATGCACTAAAATTTCTTATAACATGTTTCATCGACCAAATGTTAAGAATATTTTGTTTTATTCTGATAAATTATGATAAATAATTTAGGATGCAATTACTTAAGATTTTTCCATATTAATTAATATTAAAGGATTTGATTTAATTTAATCGAACTATGATTTCAACATATGGCTATTTCTGTAGCAAAGTAAATTTACACCTATTTTATTGTAACTCACCCAATGCCAGTATTGTGACAAAGTTGGGCCTGTCGGCCACCAGGAGAGAGTGACCACGAGGTTTGTTTGCCCCAACACTTTGGTTATACACGCCTTTCACAGGTCCAACGACAGACTCGTAGCCATGCATCCTAAATGTGAACGCTCTGTGTGGATGTTCGTACCGCAACCTTTCCTGTTTACCACACACATCAAATAACTTCTTTGAGACACACCCCTTTTCACTGTATGAGGTATAAACAATTATGTATGGAAGAATGTACAAGAAAGAAGATTACACACAAATAGAATGAAAAAAAAAATTCCACAAAAACCAACACAATATTAATTTATTAAAGATGAAAAGAGCAATAATCATCACCGGCAGTCCGGTCTAAATGTTTTCGAGAGTTGAAAAAAATCAAGGTTGAAATTTAAGAAATGAAGTTAAGAAAAACCATTATCATTACATTTATATTAACATATTGGCCCGAATATAGTGCCATGTTTGTCTTCTAAAAATGGCCTTCTGAAAACTGTACTCATACTCTTATTACATAAGCAGCCTAACATTTTTCACTGAAAAAACCCTTTAAATTCCCCCAGAGGTCTATTTTGTAGCATATTGTTACTATACTGGCTGTCTAATAATAAACTCAAAGACAAAACGAAGTGAAAAGAAGTGGTTTCCACCCTACAGTGTCACTGAAATGTTAATTCTGTAGGACAGTGTCAGTTGGTGGCAGAATCTGGTCTGTGTTTCCGATATCAAAAAGACACTCATGTCAGATCTGCAAGTGAATGATCATGTTGAAAACAAGGGGATGAAAAGAAGCTACAATATCAATTTTTAAATTAACAGAAATACACAAAAAATAAATAATGTGCAGGCTGCTAACAAATTTGGTATTTTTGAGGCTAATATTTAAATCTGTAAAGAAAAATGAATGAGAATTTTTAGGAGTGTCTCCCTGTCAAAACACGCTTTCAGGGGGTCTAGTAAAATTGTGTCATTTTTGCTAGGTTTTTACTTCATGGTATTTTCAAGATCTATTATAGAACACATTTAAAATATTAGGGTTGTAATATGTGTGAGGACTAAAGTATTCGAGCCAATAGGATTATTACCTCAATCCTGCCCCATTAAAGTAGTTAAAAATAATAGTGAGGAAGGATAGTGGAGTAGACCCTAGATTTTCTGGGGTAGTTGAGGGCAGAGGAAGTATGGATAGTAGAAATCACAAATAATACAAAAAAATACCTTTCTTCCCGTGAATACACTATATACTCAATGAATTAAAAGAAATGTCCTTCATTAATTTGTTTGATCTCTGAGGGTTGTACTTATTGCCATTATTTTTCAGTGCATGAATTCATTATGTTTGTAAAGTGTCATCTTGTTTCTACAAATTTGTCAGATAAGCACACATTCCTGAGCCTTCAGTGCCCCGTGGCTATTGACTAGCTCTATCCCCCGAGATAAGCTCTGCCTCTCCTCCTTTCTCTACCTACCCATCTATTTTGCTAGTCTCAGCAGCGTATGTACAACCTTGAGCATGGTACACTTTCCTTGTGTCTGTCTCTCTCTCTGAGAGATTGTCGCACCTGTGCATTGAATGGCAATAACAGAAGAATGCATTCATAAGGTGGTGAATTGTTTGTGACATTTCTAAATATAGGCTATACTGCAAACTGGTTGATCCGTCCCCGATAAATCGAGAGTCTACTGTAAGAGGCGTTTCAAAACAATAACATACACATAACTACATTCACACCGACCTGTTCCCTGAACAGCTCCTTTTCTTCGCTACTGGTGGAGCGCACAGACCAGGTGGTAGGATATCGAGGTGGAGGTGGGGAGCACGCTCTCTCCTCACCTTCCCCTACCTCCTCAACCCCCTCCTCTTCCTTGATTGGCCGCACAAGCATCTCTTCCCTGTGATCGAGCCAGTGCTGACACAGTGGCATGAGGTGAGTGTCAGTGTCCCGGCCAGCTCCGATCCACTGGTACGCGACCAGGTGGGGTTTGTACTCTAGGTAGGGCACGAAATCATCTGGCTGTGCATCTGTCAACAATCACAATCATTCTAAACAATTCCATGCAGATATGCACGTTTTTATCATGCAATAATTATTTAACCCTAGAATATTATTGACATCATATAATGAGTGCTGTATTGTTATTGATACGTAAATCTGGTGTAGCCCTAGTAACATATAAAACCTTTATATTTGGAAGAAGGTATAGGAAAAGTGGATAGAAACATATAAAAGGGGGACAAACACAATATGGCCTTTACAATGAAAAGAAAGAACACAGTTCACACTTTACACTGCTGCCAATGGACAAAGAGATAATGGTTGCCTCTTAAAGAAACCTATCGTCACCACCCAATCCCCCGACCTAGGTTTCGTTCTATCGGAACTCATCAGGGAGGAGTGTGAAACGCGAAACGCAACTTCCTAAAAGAGAAAACTAAAAAAACAAAAGGGGGGAAAAAGGAAAATGGTAAAGAATGATAGGACACATAGATAGGAACAGTGTAAAGTGTGAACTGTGTTCTTCTTTTCATTGTAAAGGCCATATTGTGTTTGTCCCCCTTTTATATGTTTCTATCCACTTTTCCTATACATTCTTCCAAATATAATACAATTACCTCATAAAGCGAAAAGAGGTTTTCCTTATTGATATAAAACCTTTAGTAAGTATCTTACTTGATGTGAGCTTAATTTTTAGTCTTTTTTGGTTATTGTGATTGGTTTTGTTTTATTTTTCATTTTTGTATTTTTAATCAAAGTAAAATCAACATACATCAAACACAAAATTAAATACATGTAAACAAAGGAAAAATGGTGCCAAAAGGCTATATTAAATTGAACATCGAAAGAAGGACTTCACACATGCCAGAAAATTGTAGTTATAAGTGGTAATAGTGATATTAACTCAATTAAACAAACTATGCTTACAATTGCTTTTTAAAAATGGATTATTAAGTATATCAAGTAGAAGCTCGAAAATGACGAGCCTACAAAACCTTCGATCTCGAGCTTAAGCCACAAGCTCGAGTTAGAGTTTGAAATACGAGTACTCGCAGATCCCTAATATACAGACAGACTGGTTTACAACAAGGGTCTGAAATTTAACATGTTAGAATTAATAGTCCTGGCCGTCTGTCTGTTTGAGAAAATTGCATATTTCCTTCAAAATTAAATTACAAGAAACCTGATATGTTTGAGCTGCGTCCTTTAAATTTCTCACAATTATCTTACTTCAGAGTGGTGTACTTTCTAATTTTATCCAAATGTATTAGTTAAGAGACACGTACCTGGGTAGTCCCCCGAAAGGAAGCTAATTGCCGAGGGGAGCATAAGTAGCCATGAATCGGCGGCAATGCAATACCAGTCGTTGAGGGGAGAAATTGGATTCTCCTGCCAGGCTTTCAGACGATCCTCTAGAGTTGAGAGACTCATACGATGATCCGGCGTTGAGCATATAACATCTCGTACCAGCGAGAAGAAGCATGCGTGGGTTTCCTGCATCAACTCAGGACCAGGCCTGAACAACAAAAACTCACAGCTCATACAAACTTTAAGCTTTGTAAAATCTAACTCATGGATGATGCTAACACTGCAATAATGTAGCTATCGATAAATTATATTCCTGAAAAATAATCAAATTAAAACTTCCTGAAAAATATTCAAATTAAAAATGACAAAGCAGACAAGCAACAAGATGGCACCAAAAGTAGAGCATCTAAACCCAACACCCAGAGAGAATAGCAATTGTAATCAAAGTAAGACTGCTACATATCACGGGTAAAAGAACTGTACATCCATGGATTAAGAAAGCCTCAACATCAACCAAGACATTCTTAAGAAGGCAAGTCATCTAGCGGGACTCACTTGATGTCCAGGTCCACACTCTTGGTGTCAATCTCTTGATCCTCATCATCCTCCTCCATGTCGATAGGCAAGTTCATCATGTCGATGCCGTCAAGGTCCGACAGCGTTGCTGCGGTGACTTGTCTACTAGAAGGAGTCGTGCTTGGCTGCGACGCCACAACAACCACTGGCGATTGTTCCTCCATCTCCACCATCGAGTCGACGTGCCTCTGCATAATGTTTCTGCTTGCAGCTATGTTGGTTTTACCTGACCTTACAGAACTGATTAACAAGTAAAACATTGTTTCAACATTTTTGTCAACAAAATAACCTTTGTATAAAGAAAACCGAGCCAAAGAAAAAAATAGTATAAAACAAAATAAACAAAAGATGTTGCTCTTTTCCTGTTAAATATAGGCCATGATTACATGACTTCCCAACTCCACCCTCAGTGGACCCAACCAGGATTCACAACTTAATCTCCCCGTCACCAACAGTCCAGTCTAACACAAGAATGACTACTGAGACCATTCAGCCACTGAAGCGGGTAAATCAGAAATAGAAATAGAAATTTGAAAATTTTACAATTTTACAATATTCGCATCCCCATAGAAATTACTCATGCCAGAGTTCACTTGGGTGTTGAGGTGTTAAAAGGAATAGGCTTTCATTTTCAAGGATTTCTAGGGGGTATCATATTTAAATTCAGTTTGTGTATCCTAAATGAAAAGTTATTTAGGTGGGATGGAAGTGGACGCAAGAAAAGACAATATTTTTTTGAAGTTTTTACGGCAAAACTTATTTTTGGCTAAAATAAATATATATTGCTCCAGTACAAAGTCCGGAGTTTAATTTTCTTCACATTTTCATATCAACAGTTCCTGAATATCTATAATGATCATGGCGTGATTAGATGAAAAAAAATTTAAACGAAAAGAAAAAGATGTCATTAAATTCCAAGATACCTGAGACAGATATTCAAGAAATTTATAGGTTAACATGCAAATAAAATTAAATTATGTGTTTGTAGTGGAGCAATATTTTATTTATTTTGGTCAAAAAAATGTTTTGCCATTAAAGCTGCAAAAACACTGACTTTTTCTTGCATCCCATTCCATCCCACCACAAGTATGATAAGAAGTGATACAAAGTCCACTGTAAACTAGAGATCCCAGTCATGTTAAGTACCAAAAAGCAACAAGGAGAGCAGAAGATTTTTTTTTGGGGTTATTTCTAATAGCTTGGTCTTAGTAAGTACAATATTAGCATGAATCACTCACCTAACACTACTTGTACGCTTGTTTCGAGGGGCCGGTGTAGTTTTAGTCGTGGAGGTTGTTTCAACATCAACGTCGATACCATCCATGTCGTCCATCATTGATGTTAAAGGTTCTTCTTCTTCGGATTCGCCTATATCTGAGTTATTTGAACTGTCTCCTGCACAGACCTTGAGTATGGAAAAAAAAAGGGCTTAGAAAATAGGCTATATCTGAGTCATGTTTTTGCTCAATGATTTATGGGAAAATATGTTGCTAAATTGAATGAAATAATATATGTAAATGAGTGAATTTCATTTTTTAAATTTGAAACAAAGACAAAATTCAAATTAAGTTAAATATTTTACCAAAGTTGAACACAAGTTTGAATAAAAAATAAAGTTTATACTGTGTATATTTATCTAGTTTTAAAAAACAAATATAATTTACAAATTCTTTCGTCAGATCTAATCAATGAGATAACATATCCTGTAAATTTTATCAAGACTTGTAGTTAGGGATGTTACCTTAAATCCCTCAAATCCTTAAGGAGGTTGAGAGTTCAAGATAATTTTAGATTTAAGACTCAAATTCTTAAAAAGATTTTTTTTTTCTTCATTTTTTCAGGTGGAATTTCTTTTTAGGTGACCTGGCGGTCTAGGGGTAAGGTGTCAGACTTGTATGCTGGCAGCCGGGGTTCAATCCTCGGTCCCGGCACAGATTTATCTGATTACCAAACCCTTCCTTCACCTCTGACAAGACATCTACTCCACCGTGGTTCGGATTCCACGTTAAACTGTAGGTCCTCCATTTCATCTCACAATCACCCTACCATCACACATTAGCATAAGTGTGTACAACCCGAACGGGTAGTAAGACGCGGTGCTAATAATAATAATAATAATTTATTTTTAAAGGTTCAATAGTGCTTATAGGTGGTTCAAAACCATTTGTAAGTATAGGATGAACTTAACAACCAGACCCCAGGAAGTAATTTAACATTTAACTGAATGTATAAATGTTATAAGGAAGCATGTCAAACATTTAGTTACTATTGTTATTTTCTATTATTCCATCAAGTTTCTATTTCCTCTTATGTTCATAATTTTTTTTTAAGATTTGAATTTGAGATTCAGATTCATAAAATAGTGGATTCAACCCAACTATACTTGTAGTTCAAATACAAATATGTTTACATTAATATTGTAAAGTATTTAACAAATTCAACTTGTTTAATTTGATTTAATTATGTAGCACCGCATCTTACTACCTGTTAGGAATAATATGCTTTCAAGTTGTTGCAAGTTCAAGAAGTTTAAAAAAAAAAAAAAAAGTGTTA
>CABFVX010000379.1:155850-233447 GCA_902151425.1 Timema shepardi
AAAGTGTTAGAAGTATAATTTGTAGCAGGTATGTGCCAAGGTAGGGTAAATGAGTGATCTACATGACATACAATGTAAAGTAGCCCCATGGCTTCTTTAGTGCTGACTGACAGCTCACAGCTAAGAGCTTTGAAAAGTTACCAGACCAAATTATGTATTCCTACGCTGAAGCATATGATTTGCAAAAACATGTGTTTAGCAGCTGTCACTTCTGAAAGTCAAAATTTAGGTATGTACCTAAATGTTGACTATCAGAAATCAGCTGTGAGTTGTCAGTCAGCACCAAAGAAGCTATGGGGCTACTGTACCAATATAGACATATGCAGCGAAAACGTGGGTAATGAAGGAAGAGAATGGAAGCAGAATTCCAGCCCGTCAAATGACATTTTTGAGAAGTACTATAGAGGTGGATAGGATTAGAAATGAGAGGGTGAGAACAATAATTAAGGCAGAGCCAGTGCAGGACAGGAAAGAAAAGGCACGACTAAGGTGGTACGGACGGTCATGTGAGGAGAATGGAGGAAGAAAATATACCAAAAAATAAGCTGGATATTAGTGGGGGACATGGGGCCAAGCTGATGACTAAGGGACAGGAGTCTGAAGGGAGTATTTAGGAGAAAGGAGAGGACTGCCTCATGATGGAGGAAGAAAGGTTGAGAAGAGAAAGTACACTTTGGAGAGGCTTTTGTTCCAAACAGACCCCACCAATGGCTGGAAGCTGTTCATGATGATGGTGATGGTTTAACAACACAGAATAATGAAAAGTAAAAGTGTATTTTAGCAATTAATATTTTGTTAATATTTTTATGACAAAGCTTCATAATTGATAAGATTTTATTTTGGAGCCAAGCAAAAGCTAACAAATATTCGAAGCAAGGTCAAAATTTACAATGCTTCGAGCACCCCTAGTGCATTACGCTACTGGAATATAAAATGACTGTAGAGTTTTGCAATTAGATACATTCTAATTTTCATAGAAGAGGCTTTATCTGGCAGCTAGAAAAGTTACTTGATCTACTTTCACATATTTATATGTCAAGTTATATGATCTGAAGCTGTACTATTATAAATAAATACCTAAAGAAATAACAATAATAAAAACACCTGCTTTAGTGGCCGCATGAACTAAGGTGCGAGTCTCGCAAGAGACCACAGTGCCGAAGACGGGGAGATAAAGGTTTGATCCTGGTTAGGTGTACTTTTTTCTTAAATGGTTTTTCCATTCTTCCTCCATGTAAATGTGGGTACACTTCCTTTAAATTCAACCTTCCTAATCTCCAACACCTTAATGCAATTATTACATAAGTGTATATCCCGAACGGGTAGTAAGAAGTGCCCACTAAAAGAAAGTTTTTGTTTTTTCTATAAGGTCCTTCCTAAGAAAATTGGACTCGACATGTGACAACAGTAATTGGATTTGATTACATGGCCTCACCTGCGGACTGGCGATACTCAGCCTCAACTGCAAGGCCTGAGCCATGGCAGCACTCTTGCTATTGACTGCCTTTTTCTTGGCCGAGGGTTTCATTTCAGAAACATGTTGCCCATTCTTGCTAAAAATCGGCCGTTGCTTGCCCATATGAGTACGAAGTTCCACTTCTTCAAGTGTAATACTATCAGTATTAAGTTCGGCGTTGTTCTAGAAGCAAAAGAAACAAGTTAATTGTCTGTATCTATGGGTATGAGGACAATGGCGACATTCCTATCTATTATGGTTTTATGGTGAATAAGAGGGTGGGGTTCAGATCTTGGTTGGGTGAAATAAGGTGTTTTCTTACCTTTGTGGTTTTCCAGACTCCCCCTCCCACACTCCACACACACACAAAAATCCTAGTTATTTATTTGAGGTATTTAATGTGCACTTTCTGAACCGACTGATTATATTAGCACCCGAGAATTTCTATGAGCAATAGTGAAAGGGCCTAGCAGAGAAAGATTATTTTCACATACCCTCCAAGGTTATTTTACATGCCACGATCAACTTGAGACCGAAGGCTTTCTTTCCCCTTCGAAAAAATTGTGCTAAGGATTTATATCGCTCGAGAAAAATCCGTCAACCTCACCTGGGTTAGAACACACAAACATCAGGTCCTGTGGGTACCTCAGAACAGTGTGTTCAACTACAAATGCAAGTACATTTTATATAAATTATACCTTCATGTCTACTTCATGAGGTTAGCCTGAATTAATATTAGGATCTGATGCCCAAAAAAAAGCTAACCAAACAAATAAATGCTAACTATTCTAATGAGTTGTCTAGATTAGGAAAAAAAATTCAGAGCAACATACTCATACAGAGAATGTATTTAGGGAAAGAAATAATGAGTAACTTGACAACCTTAGCTCGTTAGTTATAAGATGCATTAGCTATAAGCTAATGTGAAAGAGACACATGATAAAAAAATATTTTCTAACGCGAACAAAAAGTTAAAAACATTTTCTCATGTGAAAACAACAACTGGACCTATATTAAAAACATTCACAACATACCTCTCCTTGAATCTTTCTCCTTTTGTGATTTATGAGCATACTTCTGTAGCCATCTTCGTTGGTGTCGTAGGGATTAAAATTTGTGGTTATATTAGCTTCAAGGTCAAAACCAGATGGCTTGGACGATTTTGTCGACGTGACACGATGCAGTTCCGGACTGAGGGAGCATTCCAATGTTACCAGTTGTCTTTTTTGCTTTTTGCTAAGTCGTTGTGGTGGACCCTCTGAAAGGTAAGCAGAGAAAATTGTTAAAATATTGGAGTACAGTTTAAAATTATTGTTTGGAGACAGATTCATTTTTAAATACTCCGTTTAACAATTTAATTGAATTCTCACACATGTGCATAGCCATGCCTCACCTTTAGCTATAGACGTATGGTATAGAGGGGTGGAGAGACGACAGGAAAATTACACGTTGACCTTGAGATTATTATGATAAACAGTGATAACTATGTTAAAAGGGATCGGCGGTGAGTATTAACTTAAAAAATATATGTTATTTTGACTGTTGTAATTAAAATGTGTGTATTTTTTTAATGAATAGGGGAAAATACCACAAATTTATAAAGTTTCTTGAATTTTTCTTGACTTTTCCCTGACCTGTTGACTTTTCCGTGTTTTCCAGGTTGCTGGACACCTTGTTAATTTAAAAGTAGATTTGCTGTATTCATGTGTGTGTGTGTGTGTGTGTGTGTGTGTGTGTGTGTGTGCGTGTGTGTGTGCGTGTGTAGTTTTCTACATGTTCGAGCCATCATTGCACTTTTTTTTTTGTCAGTGATTCTCACTACCCATTTAAGTTGTAAGACATAGATATAATAGTGGTGCTTGTGTGTAAGGGATGAGGAAGGTTGAATTTAGAGTAAATGCACTGGTAGTTGTATGGAGGGAGAGTGGAAAAGCATATAGAAAAAATTCCTTCAGTACAGCCGACTGGGACTTAAAACTCAATCTCTCCGTCATAGAATCCAGTTTATTGTGATAGTGATGCCTTTGACCGTATGACCATCAAAGAGAAATATCGTATTTCTGTTCGTGAAATAAAGAAATGACAACTTACCGGGATAGTTCTCGTCTTCTGAGCTCTGGTCACTCTCGCCAACCTCCTGACGAATAGCCTCAAGCTCTTGGAAGTACCTCCGCCTAACCCTCTGCTCGATCGACGATTTGGTCTGCGGGGGCACCGGGTGCTGTGGGAGACGCTCCAGTCTCCCTGGAGGTTGGTTCTTCACTGCCTCGAGGTGTTGTTGACGAGACATCAACACATCCTTCAACAAGTGAGTGAGGTGACGTCTCCTCTGGTACCTGAAATTGTTAATAAGTGGGTAATGAACAAGCAGGATCCAAGCCTGTGAGAGGTACTATTAAGGGGTGATGAGAAAGGATAAGATGAGAAGGTGAGAGGAATAGTTAAGGAGGAGCCAGTGCAAGAAAGGATAAAGAAGTCACAACCAGGGACGGAACTCTCAAATCCTTAAGGATATTCAAGATTCAAGGATTTTAGAAAATTTCAAATCCTTAATTTTTTAAATTTTTCGAGTGCAATTTGTTTTATAACTCTAATAATGCTTATTAGTTGTTCAGAACCAATTATAATCATAGGATGAGCTTTACAATCCACTCCAGACCAGTAGAATAGCATTAACTGAATGTATGAATGTTATGATTGGATTATAAGAAAGAATGTCAACATTTAGCTATCAGTACTATTTGTATTTCCTCTTATGTTCATAATTTTGTCCAAGATTCAAATTCAGATTCAGATTCATATTAAATTCAAAGGTAAGTTGAGGATCCGGATTTGTAAAATGGTGGATTTGATCCAACTCTAGTCACAACTAAAGGGGTGTGGCTATCTGAAGAGAATAAAGGAGGAGAAGGAGGATGTTTTATATTGGAGTGGGGGGACAAAAGACCAGGAGGGAAACCATAGGACAGGTAGCTAAAGGGTGTGCAGAGAAAATAATTTTGGAGGAGAGAGGAGAAGACTGTGTAATGGTGGAGGGGGAGAGGTGGTGGTGGTGGTGGTGGAGCTTATGATGACTTTTATTAAATTTATTTTTTAGGACCTTATCTTGCTACCTGTTGAGGTTATACACTTATGTACTAGTTACGTTAATGGTTTTAGGAATTAGAAAGATTATATTTAGAAAATGTTTACCTACATTTGCATGTAAGAGTGGAAAATTATTTTGGAAAAACTACCCTCAGTACGTTTAACCGAAGGTTCAAACCTCGAGCTCCTCTTCATCGGCACTTTAGCCTACTGCGAAAGTAACACATTAGACCATGCAGTCACCCAAGTGAATGATGATGATGATGGTGATTATTATTTACACTAGAAGTTAAACATTTTAATTTCAAAAGTAGGGAATTTGTAAAAAATACATATATAGGCAATGTTTTAGAATATCGATATTACATGCCATGTTTTCTCCAGTGATTTAGTTCCTCTTCAAAAAAGAAATCATTTTGTTTTACTATTGATATAAAAAAAATTCCATTTCATTCTATTTCATATAAAAAACCTACGTGACGGTTCTAGATCTACTTTCATGTATTCATACATCAAGTCATGTGATCTGCAGCCATCCCTTCTGATAGATGTTATAAGTTAAATAACTTTAGAATAACACCAGTAATATATACTAGTATTAAAATGGTACCAATATTGAATGCAATTTTTTTTTTGTATTATTAAATAGACTCTTTCTATAAAAGTGGACTGTAAATAGTATAAAGTTGAAAATCATAAAAAATGTGTAGCCTAAATGGTCTGACAACATTACTTTATTTTTAATGTAGAAATAGTTTGATAATTTGTAGTGCTCTAATATTACCCCTCCCCCCAACACCCCCTTATTTTTCAATTGTCTATTGTCTAGGATGGGAGGTCTTAAAACTACATATAACTTGGGGAAGAAGTGAAATGAACAGAAAGGCTATTAAATTAATCACAAAAACAAATCAAATTGGGGAAGAATGAACATTAATAAATTCACTGGTTATGACTATTCAGAGAAAAGCAATGGCTCTGTACCTTCATATGTGAAGAAGTGATTGCACATGTTTAGAGGTAGTGGAATGAGTGAAACTTTTTATTTACCGATATTTGAGGAATTTAACGTGCACTTTCTGAACCGACCGATTATATCAAGAAATGAGAATTTCTATGAGCAAAAGCAAAAGGCCTACCAATTTAACCGGGAAAGGTATTTTCACATACCTTCCAGGGTTATTTTACATGCCACAATCAACAGGGGACCGAAGGCTTTACTTGCTCTCCAAAGGAAGTTGTAATATGGATTTTTATCACCCCCAAAAAAATATGACGACCCTGGTTGGGTTTGAACCAACGGACAGTGGGTCTTGAGGTGACCACTTTACCCCAAGACAATCGAGGTTGACTAACGACTAACACATGTGCACCTGCTCCTGTGAATACAAAGTGATTGCACACGTTTAAGGGCCAAGTGGGAATAGTTTGACTAAAATATCCAGTCGGTATTAAAATTAAGTTTACTGGTACAATAATGCACAATATTACCATCGTTAATTAATTAAGATATATTATTTCACAGAATCCTTGTTAATAACACTGCTCTACAGTAGCCCCATGGCTTCTTTGGTGCTGACTGACAGCTCACAGCTGTTTTTGCAGATCATATGGTTCGGCGTAGGGATACATAATTTGGTCTGGTAACTTTTCAAAGCTGTCAGCTGTGAGCTGTCAGTTAGCACCAAAGAATCAATGGGGCTACTGTACAGACTGTAAAGACATACAATTTTCCATGTGCAAGAAATGCCCATACCTGTAAGCTCTTATATGGGCTTTCTTCATGAGGCAGCGTAACCTTGAAATATCAGGCCTGAAATATCCATTTTTCAACTTAACAAAATAATCTTCAAGTGGGCTTCCAAATCCCATCTTTTCATATGAGAAAAATTGTTCAATTGTTTTTTCTTTCTCTTCATCATCATTTTCTTCAAATGAGGGAAGGAATTGCTGGGGAAAAAAATATTTAAATAAATGAATAAATATTTCATACTTAAATCTCCTAAATATTAACAGAAAAATTTCAAATTTCTTTAGTTGAGCTTTAGGTTCCAGTTAACTATATGATTTGAAGTAGGCCCTATTTGTATGAAACAAATTCATACTTTTTATTTTAAATTTAAGTTAAATAAGGGAATTATGCCTACGAACCTTCATTATAATTCACATTATTTGACTTAAGATAAAATCTCATTAAAAACTTTACAACCACTCTAGGCTACTCACATGGAAACGACTAATCAAATGAAACTGTAATTATATTTATTTTATATTATTTTATTTTTACAACATCTACAGTAGCCCCATGGCTTCTTTGGTGCTGACTGACAGCTCACAGCTGACTTCTGACAGTCAACATTTAGGTATATACCTACATTTTAACTGTCAGAAGTGACAGATGCTAAACAAATGTTTTTGCAGATCATATGGTTCGGCATAGGGATACATAATTTGCTATGGTAGCTTTTCAAAGCCATCAGCTGTCAGCTGTGAACTGTCAGTCAGCACCAAAGAAGCCGTGGGGCTACTCTAGGTAGCTTTTCAACACCTTAGTTCAAACATTAGGCCTAACGCACTAGACCAACTATTGGTGTGATCCATGATCCTTTACAATATGAAGTCACCTTTTGCTACGAAAGTATAAATGCTTAGTGTTTTTGTTTAGAAAAGGTAAGTATAGTTAACCATTTAGAATAAATTAAACTGTTGCAAAAGGGAGCGAAGTGTAGTCACTGCAGACACTTTTGCACATTAATTGATCCTAGAAGTTGTTATATACACATAAAGTTGTAGTCATACAATTTTTACTAAATTTTTAGCAATATTTGTTCCTGCATCACTTAGGTGAGTTTGGTTTTGAACTTTTCATAATTACGTTTTTTAATAATATTAAATTTACTATCAATGGATTCCTTGCATTTATGATGAGTGTGATGTGTATATTAATTTAATAGTTTTTGGATTTTTTAGAAAAAAAAATTGATCTAAATAAAAACCTACAGTTCTCTAGTCATGTCCTTGAAATTACTTGTATTTTTACCATCAATAATTATAAAAACTACATGGCTTGACATCGAATCAAATCTGAGACTTTTAACTAAATAGTCATAAACTCAACCGGCTGAGCTAAGGTGTTGGGAATCTCAAATATCATTAATTAAAGAGTAGGTCGGCCTAAGATTTTGTTTCGACCTAACCGAATATTTATTTTCACTGTAGCACTACGTTTGAAACAAGCGTACCTGCATCAGTGGGCGAGAGTGGCCTAAATATCAAGCTCACCTGGTCTGGTTTATTGTTGGTGACAAGGTTTGAATATTGGCTGCATTTGACTAAGGGGATTTTTGTCATATAATTCTTTGCCTACGACTCCATGCAAATGTTGGTACTCTAATTTCTATCTCTTTTATTCCTACTTCCATTGATTTATTTTTCATTGTCTCTTAGTATCTGTTTGGGTTATCCTAGACAAATACTGGTTAAGTTAAATAGTACCTTGGATGAGAAATAAGATACAGGATAAAAAAAACATGTTTGGCCTATATAGTTAGTGCATGCAAATTGACCTAAAATAGATCTTTAAGGGCTTCTTTTAAACGACTAACCCAGAAAAATATGACTTTATGTCAATTCAAATAAAAAATATTAAAGTTAAATCACCTTGAGATGTTGTTTATCCTCTTCACTAAACCCTTCTTGCCAAGTCTGCATAGAGAAAAACTCCTTGAAAATATCTTTATTCTCGCAAAGATCTTGAGGTAACTGAATTCTAACACCTTCTGCACAAAACTCCTCAAATTTTGTTGTCGATTCCTGTGACACATCTGACCCTGATGTGGATGCATTTGAGGACATTGAATATTCTACATCCATTGCAGAGCCTAAGTCAAGAATATCGACGATAAATCGTTAGAACATCACATTTTGTTTGCATCTTACAGGAATTTGCTATTAATAGACTGTAATAAATGTAATCCTATAACTGTAGTAGAATTGATCCATTTAATGTACTTAATAGATTTATGATCGTGTAATGGTCATGTGTGATTTGTTTTAAAAAGGGGACTTGTTAATATGTTTTGCATAACAACTTTTTAGTTAATGTAGGGTTATAATCCTAGATTTGTTTGATGCATCACGTTATTATTATAGATTTTAAGGCCTATTAAACTTAAAGAAAGCTTATAGGCAGTGTTTTGGTGTGGATTGCGGATCATATAAATTGGGAATTATTCTAAGAATGTATGGACATGTAATATTTCATTTTAGTACCGACCTTTTACATGTAGAAATTTAGGTTTTGTCTAATTTTAACGCCCTCCACGTCTCATATCCGAAGTCTGCAATGCAGATAATATAGAACCAAACCTTATGGGACATGGCGGACGGAACGGGAACCATTTTAAACAGGGAATTTGTGTTCGCTAGATGCGCTGTTGCCAAATCAAAAGGCAGGTATTTTGTTGTTTACAGTAATTCATAATTGTCTATATTAATACAAGGAATAATTTAAATAATATACGTTTATTTATAATTAAAATTGTGGTTTTAAATACTATTGTGAAATTATGCTGAGAAATAAATTAGACACACACTATTTAGAAGTCGGCAACAAAGTGAACCGGATATAAACCTTGTTCTCTAGTTTAACTATTTCAAAATGGCGTTGAACATACTTGTTAAGGTCCATCCTGTTGTCTTATTTCAAATTGTTGATGCTTACGAAAGAAGAAATGCTGATGCTCATCGAGTTATAGGAACTCTTTTAGGTAAATATTTTAATAAAAACACTCAAAAATAATGTATTTTTAAATTTGAAATTCCCATATGGGTTTCTTTTAGGTTAGACAATTTGATAACAATTGTACCAACTGAAAAATTAACTTTTATAAAAATTATTTAAAATTGACAACTAATTTCTTAGGATCTTTAAATGTTGCAACACGTTCTACAAGCTTAGATTTTCCCTTTTCCAGGTTATTCTTATGTTGTCTTTGCTAAACAGATAACATGTATTTTATGAATAGTAATTGACTTAATTTTTATTCCTATTTTGAAAATTTAGAATAGAAACAAAAGCATTAAAAATCAATACACCTTCCAGCAGCCTTCTTCCTTACAGGCTAGCCAATCTTTGAGCACGAAATGAACAATCTTACAAGCACATTTATTTTTTACAGGCTCAGTGGAAAAAGGTGTTGTTGAAGTAACAAACTGCTTTTGTGTGCCTCACAAAGAATATGAAGACCAGGTATTTTGTTGAGTTGTGAATTGAATTTTTAATTAGTTTTAGAAAGTGGTGGGTCTATTTTCCCACAAACTGGCTTCACAAGGCCCCTAGGTGCAATCCTTGACTCATGTTTTGGTCGAGTTTTATTCTATAATAAAAGTGTTGATTCCTGCATTTATTCTTGACTCAAATCCTTTTCCATTACAAAATAAAAAATTAAGGCTTTCCTCTAAAAGGATTTCTAGCTATCTATCAATAGCCACCACATAAATCTTGTTCTACAATTTGTCACATCCATGATGTTTTGGATTGGGTCGCAGGCATTGCCTTTGATTATGACTTAAGTTTGTATGATTATGGGAAAGTTCAAAATTCAAATATTAATTTAGGTCTAATTTGTCAGAAGGATAAAAACTGTCAAGGTACTATTGGGTTCCTTTTGGTTAATCAACTCTGACATTTGCTGCCGACTTAGTTTGCTTAGTACAATACTATCATTATTGGGTGAGTGGCAATGTTAGCACAGTTTTCAAAATATCCGCCAAGCTCGTTAATTCTCTTTTAAGCTATCTTAAGTTGCACTCTTATTATAATTAATAAGAGCATGCAGGCTTAGGGAAATGCGCATTTTGTTTGTCTGAAGTGAAGTCAAGATTCAAATTCTGACTGGTTGTTTTTTTGTTTAATGGTTTTCCCCTTTTCCTTCCACACAAATAAAGGTACGTACATTTTCTCTAATGTAAATTACTAAACCACAGGTGTAATTAAATGCGGATAACCCTGACGGGTAATAAGATGCAGTATGGAAATAATTTAAAAACGAGGAAATGAACACTTTAAGGTTATTTTCCTCATCCCCAACACATTAGTATAGTGATTAATTGCCTACATATGCATGCAACCTAATCTAGGAATGAGCCGTGACAACCCCATCCCCCACCCTTTCCGCTCCTCCCCAAAAGTCTAAAATAAAATCTAATGTTTCGAACTCCGATGCTAACTGAATTATTACTGTCATTAAAAATAAATAAGAGGAAAATTACACCCACCTGTTAAGTTTAACTTAAATTACTAATATGCACCTTGTGGACTAGGTGGAGGCGGAGCTCAATTATGCGATGGACTTGTACGACCTGAACAGGCGAGTAAATATCCAGGAGGCCATTGTTGGTTGGTGGGCTACAGGTAATGAAGTCACAAGCCACTCCTCTGTGATCCATGAATACTACGCTCGGGAATGTAGCAACCCTATACATCTCACACTGGATACAACACTGCAAGGGGCGCGGATGGGCATCAAAGCCTATCTCAAGTGAGTTATCAAGCATTAGAGACATCTGAAACTTTGTGCAAGCTTAAATTATTTTATGTTTAAATGGGGATGGATAGCAACAGGGAGCGGAATTCGGATTTACAAAAAACTATTTCATGGTGTAAGCCCTAAATCAAACTATGCCGACTGAACAGCCACCGCTGTTAGCAATAGTAGTGCCAACATTTGTGAATAGAGGGTGTCATGTGGTCAGCACAATGAACCCTCCTGCAGTTTTTCGGACCAAAGCTGCTACTTATTTATCCAAGTAGCTTCTCATTTGTCCTCTCGGGGCTGATTCTGACCGTGTTCCAGACCCACTGCTTCTCAGAAAAATTCTGGAAGCGCCTGGGAATCTGACCACCAAACCACAGAGGGGGTCTTATAAATAATTAAGTCATTTTATATATTAATGTTTTAAATAATGTTATACTGTGTACATTTTTAATAAAGGTTGCTTTTATTTTCGAGAAACATTTGCATGAAATGGGTAAGCCTACAGGTTTAATTTAAGAAGCATTTGTATACTTTCAAACTTTACTCAGTCAAACTGTGATTGACGTGAATTATTTAAAATAAATTAGCCTATTAATTTATAAATAAATCACTTGGTTGAGAGTATTTATTACATGTTAAACTGATTACACTCAACAGTGAACTGGTCTGCTTATTGCCTGGGATAACCGTGGCCCTCAACCAATACTCAAGAAATAGTCAGTTGCCCAAGACAACTGTATCCCCTCTACTTTCGCTCAAGAACTAGGTTGAATAATGAAATAACCTAATCATGTTTGCAATATAATATTTTGCATATTATATTTGATACCTAATTTATGCACTATACCCCTTTTTTTTTCCTCAACAGTAAACTTTTATTTGGCTTCAAGAATATTTCATATTATTCGATTTTTCTTTGCCTTGAATTGAGAAAGTGAATGTTTCACAAACCTAGCAAGTAGTAATTTAAATAACATTGTACCTAATGTTAATGTTTCCAGTGTTCCTATTGGTGTCCCTGGAGGTAAATCTGGGTGTATGTTTACACCTGTCAATGTTGAGATGATTTGCTATGAACCTGAAATTGTCGGGGGTGAGTATTTTAGTTTATAGTTTCCATGTTAATAAGAATATACCTTTATAACCTTACCTTTAATGTGTGTGTAGTCACCAAGTGATATAAAACTAAACAGCTTGTCTCTGGACAAGGTATTCGTTTATAAAACCATGTGTTGCTTTTCAGTACAACTTTCCCAGAAGACCATGGGACTGAGCAAAAAAACTGTGGAGCCCATGATGGATCTGGCCCAGGTAGCCGAGGCCTCCGAAAAACTCACGGGTCTCCTCGACAGTGTTCTGCTGTATGTGGAGGAGGTCTTGGCTGGGCGGACGCAGCCTGACAACGCTGTGGGGAGGGCCCTTTTAGGGATGATTAACAGTGTACCCAAGATGACTCCAGAGGAGTTTGAAAATATGTTCAATTCGAATGTCAAGGTTAGAAGGTTTTATTTACACCTATGTACAGCTCCTTGTATTAAGTTAGTCGTATAAAATTGTGGTATACAAAAACTGCAAAACCTCCCTGCCCACAGGTAAAAAAAAATTCCTGTTCCCAAACTATTTTTAAATCTAAGATCAAAAGTTTTGAATTGTCAAGGGACATCTCGCTCTTTTCACTATTTGATGTACATGTATTTAAGAAGTTACAAGAAATAAGGATCGGATAATTATTATACAGCCATTACCGTTTCGAGTCTGTGGTCTGGGTCATTTTTTTAAATTCAGGCTAGGCCTGTCATAGCTTCATATGTCTTATAATCTAACTTAAGACTAGGACAGGCACAACATCCAGTCCCCAGCCGTCAATTTATCAATGTGAAGGGTTAAACCCATATTTCCATCAGTGATAATTTTTCGGCCATGAGCTGAGAACCGAATCCTGGACCCTTATTTCTGTAGTAGGCAGACACACTACCGACTGGACTAATGTGACGGACAGGATTAAGTACAAACAAACTTAAAAAATTAACCTTACTCTGAAAAGAGATACACTTAACATTTATGCCTCTCGAAGAAAATCAATCGTCATTGCTCTCATTTCCTCAACCTATGTTTCATGCTAGAGAAATTTGCATGCGGGAGTGTGAAATATGTAATGAAACTTTATAAAAAAGGGTTGGGGGGGAGGGGCTAAATTAAATTGGTTAAGATTGTCCTATCATTTTTTACAAATTTCCTTTTCTCTACTTATTGTTATTTTAGTTTGGGGTCACATATCATCCATAAACCATGTAACTCTTTTTCTTACTATTTTGATTCCTCAAACCCGCCACTCTGACCTGTGTTAAATAACTTTTCACATCAAGAGTAAGTTTCATCATTTCATATGGAAGCTTTTGTGACACTAATAGAAAGAGACTTGGATCTAATACTACTCGTAATCCATTTTAAATCCTAAAATATAAATTATTTCAAAGAATTTTACGACAATAATTCATTACTTTTATTTATGTTTACTGAACATACAGACGAATATTTATATTATTATTATTATTATTATTATTATTATTATTATTATTATTATTAGCACCACGTCTTACTACCCGTTCGGGCTATACACACTTACACAAATGTGTAATGGTAGGGTGATTGTGAGATGAAATGGAGGACCTACAGTTTAACGTGGAATCCGAACCACGGTGGAGGCCTGGCATTCCCCACATTCACAAGATGTCTTGTCAGAGGTGAAGGAGGGGTTTGGTAATCAGATAAATCTGTGCCAGTACCGGGGATTGAACCCCGGCCGCCAACATGAATATTTATAAAACTAACATTCTTTATAAGTATCTGATCTGTTTTAAACTTAAAACAGTAACTCCATGTAGACACTAGAGCTTCCCCCTCACTTCATTGCTACGTGGTTAATAAATGATTCCTTTCAGGAAGTTTCTTAGCTCTTTTCACACTCCCTCGTGTATGAAACCTTATATCCTGTTTGGGGAAGGAGAGGGGGTTATCTCAGAATTCTACTATATAGTAGGATTTTGGTAATAGAAAGGACCTTCCAACTTACCATCTATAGGTAGACACATGCAAAAGGTGAGGTTATTTATAGGGGAAAAGTGGTGTCATTTTTCTCAAGGCGATATTATTTTCATAAATATGAATCGAATTAGTATTAATTTAAAAAAAACTTGTAAACATTTTTCATTAATTTTGTGTATTTAATTATTTATTAACATATTCAGAGAAAAATCAAACATAAACACGCACAAAATATTTCATGCATAGTAATGTTAAACTTGAGATTTCAATATTATTACCTTCAAGTCTTACAAATCGAAATATCTTAGTAATTGATTATCAATTTATGTTTAGACCAAACAATAACATCGAAACATGTTGTCATTGAAGACTAAACTACCATCAAATAAGGAGAAGTAAATAAGAATAAAGAAGATATAATTTTGCCAAACATAACCGCCTGTAGCAAGATCCATATGTATCCATATATATCCATGTCTTTGCTTGGACCAAGTATGAAATCTTTTAAAGGCTGAAAACAAAGACTCAATTTATTGAAATCAAAATTAAAGTATCATAATGTGTAAAAGTAGAAATCATCATTTTTTATGTTGACCTAAAAAAAATCGCTGAAAATACTCTTATATCTCGTGATCTCTGTTTTATATCTTTAAAATTTGCAAAAACGGATACTATCTGTATAGATGGCAGCCCTGGCATAGTGCTATCAAGTTGAAAATTATATTGCATGATGTGATATTTTCCAAATTATAAAGAAATTGTGTTTATCTAGAAAAAAACAACTTAAATTTGTGTTATTTGCTTGAAAAAAAGTAGATATTGCGTAAAAATCCATTTCATTGCAAATGTGTATTTTGCATGTTCCTATATATAGGGTATAGGTGTAGGGATTTTGCATTAATCATGGATTTTAAGGGGCAGCCAGGTTAAGTGGGAACTATGTTCTTATTTCCAGGGGTGCATAATATGTTCAGAGATCCAATATTTCCCCAGAACATAACATTAAAAAAAAAAATCTCCGAAAACCATAGCGTTCAAAATAAAACATTGAATATTTTATAAGAGGCTGAAGGGAATAAGGAATATTATTACCTACTACATGTATGGAAAATTAAAATTCAAGCATATTTTTAAACTTAGTTATTTTTATAGTACCTACCTTATAAACAAATTAGTTTTCTCCCATCTCCTTGTGTGCATTACATATTGTTATTAATTGTTCATTCCAGTAGGCTTACTGATGGCAACATTTAATTTTACATCTTGAGAGTGAGGTATTGGAGTGTAATTCCAGGAGTCTTGGTTTAATTGTTGATTTTCTTTGACTTTTCATTTTTTCATAGACTCTCCTCTACTGCAAGGTCTATCACTATCAACCACACTAGGTGAAATACTATCACTATTAACATGAGTTTTCCCTGATCACATAATTTACGTGTTACAAAACTTGCAATACTCCCTTGATCCTTACTTCTAGGTTTTTCTTGGGGATGTTTATTAGATACGTGACATCCGAGTTTATCATGTCTGCCATTTCATTCATAATAAGCACAGTTGACATAGACATAATAAACATTTGTTTCACTAAACCATCTAATTTTTTATAAACATCTATTGCACAATGTACAAACCCTAATAGGTCCACTAAATACAATTTCATGGCTACACAATTATTACAATACGCATGTCACGAGTTTAAATAAATTGTGCGCACATCACTGTGTAATTAGGCTGCATTATAAGAGTGACTGAATTCAAACTAAAACAAAACCTCGCTCACCCGTCCCTACCCTCCACCGCCGACCGCCATAGCTACCAAACACCCGTGGTAGGGTAGGTGATTGATGACTCATCACTCAATTACGTCTTTGGCCAGGTTGAATTATTAGATTTTTCCTTTGACCCTTTTCTCAACCTCTGACTTCTTATTTAGAACTCTTGACACATTATCTTAGCCCCTTGACACCGCAGCTCTTTGTGCTTTTATGGACACTGCCCCACTATGGAACATACTGATAGTGTGGGTGTTGAGTGTCATCGGCCTTAGTTTTTCATACAAATGAAACTACCATATCAGAACCAGAATGTACTAAAAATTCAACAAAATTTAATTTCCCCCAAACCTTGTTCACGCGTTCATACATATTTTGCATCCCTGCTTCTTTCCAGGACCCATTGCCTACTTCTGGGGCGTTATCAGCTGAGCGCAGCTAGATAGATCCCCCCACCCCCCTCCACCACACACCACCCTGGGCCGGGCCCTCTCACTCACACAGGCCTTATAAACATCACAAAATTCAGCAAAATATAAACTACAGACTTCTACCGTCTTTTGTAGTTGCATATTAAAACATAATTACATATTTTAATTGTTAGTATTCATTTTTTTCCACCCCATAGAAGCATCTACAAGGTTAAAGATAATTGCTCTATTTTATCCAAGGCATTATTAGAACAAACTTATCGGATTATTCCCCTCTAAACGCGTAAAAAGATTTTAAAAAGCAATATTGTTGGCTACCTTGGTTTCACCCCCTTACATAAAACATCAAAATGAAACATCTTTACTTTTACTAATTAACTTATAAGGAACACTTGTGCCCAAATCTCAGCCCTTAAGCTTCGTGGGAAGTGTGAGAATTAGTGATGAGTGAAGTCAGTCATGGCTTTCTCTTTTACATAGAGAGAGATTAATTCCCATGGTATCCCAAACGGGTAGTAAGACGCGGTGCTATTACTATTAATAATAATAATGTCTGTGCTTTTTTCCTGAATTAATCAGATCTGGACAAGATAACGCTAGCTTTTTCCACTGCCTAGTTCAATTAGGCCATGTCTGGTCTGGATTATGATGTTATTTTTGTGTGTACCTAATTTTAGCTCTGTATTTAAAAAAAATACAATATGCCTGTTAAAAATTAATTTAATCAATTTTTTTTTAACCAAACATCCTTGGTCTTACGTTTTTCATTTCTATTTTCAGGATCTTCTTATGGTGATAACATTGTCTCAGCTTACCAAGACCCAGTTGCAGTTGAATGAAAAGTTAACACTGCTGACAACATTATAATACATATATTTAAATTATCAAGTTCTTTTGTGTATAATATGAATCAATGTGTTTACTGTTTAGGATATTTCTTGGTATAAAATGATTTTGTTAAAAAAGATTAGCATTTGGTGGGGTTGTGTGGAGCTTCAAAGACTTTACTAAGCTTTGGCTATGCTTCGAGAAAACATTTTGGACTCAACAAATACAAAGTTTTGTCCAGAAAAAATATTTACTGATAAAATACAAATTACTTTTTAATTCACATCATTCTGTTGTGTGTACATTAGAAATTATTTTTCATATTACAAAAACAATGATTAGATTTCATGTTATGATACAAAGATTTCTTTTATCAACTCATGCCAAAATATATTATTACATTTTTTTTGCAACACTAGAATTTATTTAAAACACATTTAAACTTTGATTTGGCTTTGGAAATATGTGTGCTTCACACATTCCTAATCATCGACTGAAGACAACAACAAAAATAAACTGTAAAATAATTTGAAATGATCAATAAATGTGTTGGATAAAGTTGAATTCTTTATTTAAATTTCTTTAGCTATCAACTGTTGACTTCTTTTGACCTGCATTGGCGACAGCTTGGTCTAACGCACCACTTTTACAGTAGTCTAGACTGCTGGTGACAGGGAGATCGAGGTTTGATTCTCTGTCGGATGTACTGAGGATGCTTTTTCAAAAATAGCTTCCCACTCTCCCTCTATTCAAATGTGTACACTCTTCTCATAAATATAACCTTTCTAACCCCTAAAACTATGAGTGTAGTTAATGTATAACACTAATAGGTAGTAAGACACGATCCTACTTTCAAGACCTTGATTGTCTGAACTGATGTGTGATGAATGAAACTTAACTTATTGTAAATTGTTGGATGCAAATAGAGAAACATTTAAACAATTAAAAAACTGTACTATATTATGATCGAAAAGTTGATTATGTTGATTGATAATGGCCAACATACTTGAGGTTTTTTATTCACCTACTTGTATCTTAATTACTATTGGTTGAATTGCCGTTTAGAGCTTTACAGTGAACTAGGTCAGTAGTATTAAACCTATGGCACACAAATTTTAGTGGAGGGGGGGAAATTTACTTAGATGCTTTGCCCAGCCTTATATTTCTTTGGCAAAAGAGCTGTCAGTAGTATATGTGTAGACACTCAAACACATAGCTTTTGCCAAATTATTATTAATAGCACCGCGTCTTGCTACCCGTTTGGGTTATACGCACTTACGCTAATGTGTAATGGTAGGGTGATTGTGAGATGAAATGGAGGACACTACAGTTTAACGTGGAATCCGAACCAAGGTGGAGACCTGGCATTCCACACATTCACAAGTTGTGATTAATACACGTCTTGTCAGAGGTGAAGGAAGGGTTTGGCAATCAAATCTGTGCCGGGACCGAGGATTGAACCCTGTACCCCCAGCACAGACTTTGGCCAAATAAATATAATGTCGGGCCTCTGTTGATGCTATACATATTTTAATTGTGCTAATGGGGTAGGTTTGAACAACCTAAAATTTAGAAAAAATGTACCTGCATTTCATTGGAGATAGAGTTAGAAACCATTAAGCAAAAATCACGCCCAATGCGCACTGCCAGAATTTGAACCCTGATACTGGTATACCAAACTTTATGAGCCTGACATTTAACTGTGTTATTTCACCATTGTAAGGTTAAAATCAAATTTATTTATAAAATAAACAATTTTTATAAGCCACTTTACACAAATTAGAGAATGTTTCAGTGAGCTGTTACAAATAAATTAGACTTGCCGATAAAATAAAAATCATAAAGCATAAATAGGTAGGTCTGTGTGCGTGTGTGTGTGCAAAAAACACTTATCATGGGCAGATTCCAAGCACGTGAATCAAATATACAGGTAATGTAATTATTCATATCACTGAACCCAAATCAGAATAGAAGAACGTCAAAATTGCGAATAATTTCACTTGAAGCTTCAGTGAAGGGTTGGAAAGGGTCCCCTCGTTGGTAATGATGGCTTGCGGTCAACGTGAACCTAACCAGCACTTGATGAACCAGAACTGGACCAAGTCCCTGGGAGGTTGCACCCCTCATTAACTAACCGCAGAGGGAAGTTCCCTTATCCCGTGAACCACAGCAATTTTTTTTAAGGGATAAAACTGGGTTGGCTGAGTCAGCTTGAAGATCACAGACCACACATTAGTTAGAAGAGTCCGTTTTAAATAGAACAACGGGACAACTCCACATTTCTCAAGAGGAGAGTTTTAAAGGTAGATTTTCATCTCGGCGAATGCTATAGTCCCTCACAGGGTGTCCAGCGAATTGGAAAACGGAATTCGCTTGGTCAGGGGAAAAGTCAGGTATATTTGATTACATTTATGAATCTTTTTTTTACATATTCACTAACAAAATGCGAATCCAACACCTCAGCTCAGTCGGAAGCGTGTCTGTTTACTGAACTAAGGGTCCCGGGTTCGATTCCCAGAAAGGCCAAAAAATTTACAATTCCTGAAATGTGGGTTTACCCTTTCACAGTGGTAAACTAACGGCCGGGGACTGGATGCTGTGCTTGTCCTAGTCTTAAGTTAGATTATAAGGAATATGATGCTACGACAGGCCTAGCCAGCTGTTGGTGGAACATATTTGGCTTGAATAAAAAACCGACCCAGGCCACAGGATAGATGGATGTAAAGTAAAAACTAATAAAATACGCGACTTTTATGTACATCGGTAAAAATAATATATCTCTTACAGTTAATACTCACCTTGAATCTCTTTCAACCCCATTGACCCTGTTGCGCATACTAATATCAATTCTCAAAGTCCACGCGTGATTTTCTGGTCGTCTTGCCACCCACCCCTACACCAACCGTCTTAAGCTAAAGCTGAATCACGGTTACACGCATGCGTGACAATAATTACTATAAAAAAATAATGTGTTTCGCAACAACTTTAAAATGAACCAGTGCAAGGCTATCTTTTAATGTCTCAGTATGATCTGAATGAAATCTAACTTAATTGCCCATCATTTTAGGCTGGAATACTTTTGTCCCCTACATCGAGTGACACAATTTCATAATGTGTATATGTCTAAAAATATTTTCCCATCAAGTTGCTATTTTAATAGAATTATGTTTCTAAAATACTTAATTAGCTGAGTAACCGGGATAACCACGCAATGTATTGCATAGCTACACCGGGAAACGATTTTTTTTCCCAAACAGACAGAAAAATCAACTTATTTTATTTATTCCAACTATTTTTTAATAAATTAAAAAAAAATCAAATCCAAATTTTAAAATTACTGCTTTGAGGTGTACATGTTTAGCGCCACGTCTTACTAACCATTCAGGCTATACTCCTATATACTAATCACATTAATGGATTAGGGATTAGGAAGGCTTAATTTAGAGGAAATTCACCGCACATGAATAGAGGGAGAGTGAATTTTTTAAAAAAAAAATCACCGTCTGTCCACCCGACCGGGATCGAACCCTGGTCTCTCAATCTCCAGTAGTTTGGTCTTACACGAGAGTAGCGCGTTAGATCACGTGGCCACTGAAGTGTGCTCACAACCTTCTAATTTTATTAATAAATCTATAAATATAAAATCATATTACCCTAATTTTAACAATCACAATATTAACAATACAGGAAAGTAAGCAAGAAAAATTAATAAGAACATCTAACTTAAACATTACGTAGACAAGAAAAATCTAACCAGCATAATAAAAAGGCGCGATTCAAAATTTATACTTTAGATCTTCTTTTATCTGTCAGATCAATAGTGATATCACCAAATTTATCCCTACAAACTAGACTGATATAAACAAATCGGGCCATTTAAATACAAGGTGAAAAATTTAAGTTTTATAAGATTCAAACAGTTACTAATAAATAATAATAACCTGCTTAAAATAAATTAAAAAAAAAACAATAAAAAATATTTACGCCGAAAAAAATTTACCCTTACATTTTTTAAATAATGATGAAGCCTCGGCTTCGTCCGATTTAGTCCGAGCAATGTCCAAAAGTGCCCAGACGCTTTCCTACGCCGGTCTTATATACGATTCGCAAAACTCAGGGAACACGGAACAAAGGGGAGGGTAAGGGAGGGGTACCAAAGAGTATCATACACCGGGAGGGAAATGCGAGTGACAAAACGAGCTTCTACTAATTTATCGAAGCAATTAAAATATTTGGGCTCTTTGCGGGACAGACATCTCTTTTCTTCTAAAGTTCTTTGGAATGGCTTGAGCACATGGCGACCCCTAGCGGGCGCGGTTCGATTCTTAGGCGGAGCTGGTCAGTTGTCTGTGCGGTGGAATTGCGGTCGGTAGTGTTGTCGTCTCGGTTCAGAGTACAGTGCCGCCAGGAGGGTGAAATGGAGCGAGTATTTGCTATCGTTGACTTGTTCTCTTTTTTATTGTAGCAAAATACTACAAATATTTATATATAATGATTGGTAAAGTTTGAGATTGGCTTTGTAAATGTCAGGGGACTTTAAGTTATAGTTTGGATGGACATCTTGTTTCAGAGTTCTATTCTTGTCGGACTCTAAATATTGTCTGTTTACAAAAGCAAGCGCAGTCGTATGTCGTAAAAAGATAAACATTGCACAACTGTTGCGTTTATGTGCAGCACACCCAATATCACCTATTAAAGGAACTCCAGGCCTCTTTCTCTCTCGGACAAATCCTGCCAAATATCTTCGCCATCAGTTAGGTCAGAAGATGGTGTTATAGGGTAAGAAAGAGCTACTGACAACTTCGACGAACCAGCGTCATTGTGAAACTTGACTTATATTTAAGGGAAGAATAACCACACACTAAAAAAGAAAGAAAAGAAAATGCCAACGCTGTTTCCCATTGGTTGGGATTAGATCCAGTGTAGTTTTTATCACCCCGTCTTACTATCTGTTCAGGTTATATGCATATATGATAATCATTCTGATGGGGTAGGGATGTGGAAGGAATCATTTCAGAGGTAATCCACCAGAGTCTGCGTGGAAAAAAGAGTGAGAAACCATTTAGGAAAAAAAAACCTAAGTAGACTCGACAGGGGTTAGAACCCAAATCTCCCCGTCATCAGCAGACCAGTCTGAAGTGAGAGTTACGCCTTAGGGTATTCGACAACCGAAGCGGGTAGATATATGTTAGATAAAGCTTTAAAGAAATTGGGAGTTTAAAGTGAATAGAACAAATATGTTTCTGTAACAGTGTCTATTATTTCATGTGTGCTCTTTGGTGAAGTGCGATGTTATTTTCTTACCTTTATGTTTCTATAACAATGTATATTATTTGGTTTTACATGTCTTACAAGCTAAAAATATAATTTAAATAATAATAATATTAATTATTATTATTTATTATTAGCACCGCGTCTTACTACCCGTTCGGGTTATACGCACTTACGCTAATGTGTAATGGTGGGATTATTGTGAGATGAAATGGAGGGCCTACAGTTTAACGTGGGATCCGAACAACGGTGGAGGCCTGGTATTCCACACTATCATTTAAATAAAGTAGCAAGTAAGTTTGTGTGATGCACAGTACCATTGATTTCTTACGAGTTTTCGTTTACTCAAATTGAACCATTACCTCAACAAGTCACCACGCAATGGTTCTTAGATTATGTAGTTCCATTGATGATTTCAAAATAATGAATATTACTGGGACATTAATGAGATGATAAGTAAAATGCTCACAAAGAGGAAATATTTTCATATCCGTATTTAAAAGTAAAATAAAAACTCATTTCGTGGAAAAATCCATACTGAGTCTACCTGGCCTGGATTCGAACTGTTATCCCGCCCTGCTAGTCATGCATGTTGACTTTGCCGGCAGCTACATAATATTCTGGTAAGAATGGTCATTTATAAAATACAACCATACATATTTCAGCCAAAATTAATGACATTTTACTATTTTATTAGTGTTATTTGTCTGGCTACTAAAATAAGTGTCCCGAGTTCGATTGTTGGTATGACCGAAAATTTATCGTTGGTCAAATGTAGGTTTCCCCTTTCATGAGGTGATGAATTAAAAGCCAAAGGCTGGATGTTGCGTATGTTCTAGATTTAAATTAATTTATAAATCGTGTGATGATGTAATCGGTCGGCTTAGAAAGTGCACGTTAAATATCTCAAATAAATGAAAATTGTGTGTTAATTGTTATTAATTGATTTCACATATCAAGCGTGTCTGCCTACTGAACTAAGGGTCCCGGGCGCGATTCCTGGCATGGCCGAAAATCTTTCATTGATGAAAATATGGATTTATTCTTTCACATTTATAAATTAACGGCCTGAGACTGGATGTTGTGCCTGTCCTTGTCAAGTTAGATCATAAGGCATATGAAGCTACGACAGGCCTGGCCAGCCGGTAGTGGAAAATATATGGCTTGGATAAAAAAAACTTGGTGACCTGGCGGTCTAGGGGTAAGGTGTCAAACATCTGTGCTGGCGGCCGGGGTTCAATCCTTGGTCCCGGAAAAGATTTATCTGATTACCAAACCCTTCCTTCACCTCTGACAAGACATCTTGTGAATGTGAGGAATGCCAGGCCTCCACCGTGGTTCGGATTCCACGTTAAACTGTAGGTCCTCCATTTCACCTCACAATCACCCTACCATTACACATTAGCGTAAGTGCGTATAACCCGAACGGGTAGTAAGACGCGGTNCATTAGCGTAAGTGCGTATAGCCCGAACGGGTAGTAAGACGCGGTGATAATAATAATAATAATAATAATAATAATAATAATAATAAAACTTACCCAGGCCACAGGCTGGGAACAGTAATGGACGTAAAAAAAAATATATATATATATATTATCAAACATGACAGTTGAAGATCACATGAATTGACGTATTAATACGTGAAAGTAGGTTTACTACCGTATCTAACTGTCGGATTTAATTTTTTCCTACTGAAACCCTTCTATTGTCAAGGGATTTAAATTCAATTAGAGCCTAAATGAAAAGCTGCTTTTGCTTTTTTACAATTTTTTAAAAAAAATTCTCATTGTGTAACATTCGCACTTATTATCTTTTAGGGATTATTATCATGGCATTAGCTTTACGATATAATTAGATAATAAAACAAGGATTATAATCTATAGTACTTTTTAGTAGAGTTCTAAATCCGGGACTTAGAACAAACTCTCTGGAAGATTTTAGCATCCATTAACGTATTTTTTGTTCACTTTAAATATGTATAAAGCAGGAAATTGGGCTGGTAGTGGGGAATTGGTATTATTTTGAATTATTAGTTGCCTTTTTTTTTCGTTTGGAGTGTTTACTTTCCGTTTTGACCATCTGAAACCTATCGACAACCATATCAAAGGATATATTAGACATGAATACAGTGAGGGGCATTTTAGGTAAGATAAATGCACGTAGGGCTTATAATTATGTGCCTAATGGTGATTGTATGAAGATTATATCTCACAATCAGAATTACGCTAGCCATGCCAGTGGTCACGAAGGCTAGACGTCGTCAAAAGTTTGTGAGAAAGTAAATACTAACTTCAAATCTATAAAATAAATATTATATGAGATAATTCAACTATAGATAAAAACTATACTGTAGTAACGATAATAATATGGAGGGAGAGAGGTCTACTGTTCATAGAACTACTAGTAGTCTGTAGTAACGATAATAACATGGAGGGAGAGAGGCCTACTGTTCACAGAGCTACTAGTAAGACTGTAGTAATGATAATAACATGGACGGAGAGAGGTTTACTGTTCACAGAACTACTAGTAAGACTGTAGTAACGAATAATAACATGGAGGGAGTGAGGTCTACTGTTCACAGAACTACTTGTAAGACTGTAGTAACGATAATAACATGGATGGAGAGAGGTTTACTGTTCACAGAACTACTAGTAATCTAATGCTTTAGAAATGTGTAAGAGATATCAGGTCCAATTTTTTAAAAATATGATATTACCTTTCTATTTATATTGTTGAAAGTACGAGTGCCATATATTTTGTCCGTGACTGTAGACGGCTTAGATGAAGTATTTGATACGCTCTCTCGACATATAACCTACTCAGCTAAGAGGATTACCAACTTAGGCTCTGATTAACTTACTCCTGGGCTACACCTCTCCAACATGGCAGCCAAATGAAGCCACTTGGCGAAACGACAGGCAGCTTCCACAAAGAGCTAATTATACACCCCGTAATACCAACGTGAATAATAATTGCACTCATGTATGGTACTCCCGGGGAATCCATCTTGGAGGTGTCATATTCTAAAATTTGGAAAAATGACACCTGTAAACGGGAATCTAACCAAGGATCTTTGGCTTAGTACGCCAATACTCTAACTACTGAGCTATCCAGGAATCGTCCCGTGCCCAGGGTCATTCTTCACTCATATTTTAAGGCAGAGTCTATGATGGACGTGCGGAATTCATCGGCTACAAATGTGTTATTTATTAAGATCACAAGCTATCAGATAACGCAACCACCTTAGACTCGGTATTTGGCTTAATGCAGCCACTTGTACAATTATTATAATTGTAAGGGATCGCATATTTAAGTATCAAATAGCCAAAGCTATTATATATGATAGCATATAACAGATATAATAGCGTTGGCTCTTTGATACATCTTGGAGGTAGTTTTGAACCAAGACCTCCATTAACGTGAACAATATTGTAACTCTATACAACCATATCATTAAAAAAATTGTTGTGACGTTTACGACGTTCTTACTTGGTGAATTTAAGGCTATTTTGTGAAGGGGGCTGCATCTTAAATTGACATACCCAAGCGTTGGGAAATAAGATAGGCCCCGTGGTGTAGTGCAATGCACCAGGATTCGAACTTAGTTACCCCCAGGTTCGATTCCCGACTGATACCTTTTGTATTTTTCCCTAAAGAAAAATTACCCCAAAGGTCTACCGAGTTTAGGTTTTAAGTATTTCCACTGGTTTCCACACCCTCATACTCACTATTTCCATCACCTCATCTCATCGGGACACTCAAAGGATGTATGATTAGTACCTCTAGGCGTCCCTTGGGCAACGGTACATTAGTACGGGCTAATGTTACTACGAATGTAGTAGCCCAGACTTGCAATATTAATTTTATATTATATACACTATCAGACCCACCTCGGTGGCGTAGTTGGCTAACGCGCTTGTCGTGTTAAGCTATACTGCTGAGGACGGGGAGATCGATGCTCGAATCTTGATCGGGTGAACTGAGGGTGTTTTTTCCTAAATGGTTTTCCACTTTCCATCCACGCAAATGCGGGTTCACTTCCTCTAATTCAACCTTCCCAATTCCTAATCCATTAGAGTAATTAGTACATAAAGCGTATAATCCGAATGGGTAGTAAGACGTGGTGCTAAATATTATTATTATTATAAACACTATCAAACTTAGATGCCTTTGAACTAACTAGAAATATAGGGAAGAACATGAGTAGTTTTTTTCCTCCTTCAAATCATCTTAAACACATGGTGATTACACTTCCCCTCTTCCTCTGACGAAGTTGAGCACTTCGTTTAATATTTGATTATGGACAGCGTTTACTTTTATTTTTAAATGGGTGACCTGGTGGTCTAAGGGTAAGGTGTCAAACTTCTGTGCTGGTGGCCGGGGTTCAATCCCCGGTCCAGGCAAAGATTTATCTGATTACCAAACCCTTCCTTCACCTCTGACAAGACATCTTGTGAATGTGAGGAATGCCAGGCCTCCACCGTGGTTCGGATTCCACGTTAAACTGTAGGTCCTCCATTTCACCTCACAATCACCCTACCATTACACATTAGCGTAAGTGCGTATAGCCCGAACGGGTAGTAAGACGCGGTGTTAATAATAATAATAATAATAATAATAATAATAATAATAATAATAATTTTAAATAATCCTGTTATGGTTTTCTATTCTAGATATACATAATTATACTTCCACTGTTTTTTTTTTTTAAATCTTCGTAATAATGGTCATTTTAGTGAATAATCTAAAGAACCTACGTTGTAGGCGATATTTAAATGAATTAAAATTTACCAAAATATGTTTTCAAGATCAAAAAAATCGATTTGTGATAAAGACTATTTTTTTTAGAGATATTTAACAATTTATGTTTTTTTGTTATAATGTTACATATTTGAGACTCATGGGATGGGACCAGAATGTAAAATCAAATCTCGACTCGCCACTACGTGCAGGTAGGTAGCGGCCTTATGTCCGGAACTTTGGCGGAAAGATCCAAATTTACATTTTTTTAAAATAGGAGAAAGGATGTGGGGCCTGATTGACAAGTTGCTTATAAAAGAGATGAATCGCCATTTAACGAACCAAGAGTGAAGTACGATATAAAAACAGAATCCACAGCTCCTGTTGTATTTTTTTAGTTTTTTATCACCGCTTCTTTCTAATTATCCGAGCTATACACATACTTACTAAATACGCTAATGTGTTAGTGATGAGGAAGGTTGAATTAAGAGAAAGTGTAACCGTATTTACGTGGAAGGAGAGTGGAAAACCATTAAAGATAAATCACCATCATTACACCAAGCCGGGATTCAATTTCTGAAATCCCTGTCTTCGTCTATTACGATGATGATGCCTTCGACCATTTTACCACCGGAGCCTAGCCACTGTGGTATAACTACACAACAGATCCACCCAAATGACGTACAGTAAAGCCCCATTAGATCGAACCCCGGTTGCCCGAAGTTCCGGATAATTTGAACACAATTTTAGGAAAACATGGGGGAGAGAGGGGAGGGGGGGGGAAACCCAAACTAATTCAAATAAAATATATTTCATTGATAACAACTCAAAAGTTATAAGAGAATTAGGAGAAATGTGTTATAATAATTACTAAACTTGTATAAGTTGTACATATAAGAATGTGTTTTTCTGTGAATTTAAAAGAAAATTTCGTCTCCAAAGAAAAATATCTAATCACGTTAGTATTTTACTGTATCTAAAACTGGTACATATGACATATTTCAACGTTCCTTTTTAAACAGTGTATTAGTTTACTGATATGCGTTAGCACTTTATAAAACGAGTTTAGAATTAATGTTTAATCAAATTAATTGCTTAAATGAAGCTCGTTATCTGTAGTTCTTATACCGGATTTAGGATATAGATTAAAATATCGAATTAATTATTTTTTCCCTTGGTCAGAATACTTTATCGATTCTACGTATGAATGATAATAAAAAAATGCATAGGTTGGAACAAAGCTCGTCTATTCTAGTTTTCTCGGGTTGGGAAAATTGAGATTCGAATCCCGGTTTAGTGTTCCAAGAGGTAAATTTTCCTAAGTGTTTTACCCCTTCTTCCTTCACGTAAATGCAGGTGCATCTAGTATAAATGATATCTTCCTCGTCCCTACCTCATTAGTGTAAGTTAATACTAATAGTCCAGAAGAGTTGTAAAACGTGGTAAGATAGATTAACTAAAACTGAAAATATATAATATTTATTTAACACCGCGTCTTACTACCCGTTCGGGTTATACGCTTTAAGTACTAATTACGCTAATGGATTAGGAATTGGGAAGGTTGAATTAGATGAAGTGAACCCGCATTTGCGTGGAGGGAGAGTGGAATCATTTAGGAAAAACCACCCCCAGTTCACCCGACCGAGATTCGAACCTCGATCTCCCCGTCCTCAGCAGTCGAGCTTCAACACGACAAGCGCGTTAGCCAACTATGCCACCTAGGCGGGTAATATATAATATAGATGATCAAAAACATTTGATTGGGTAGTTAATTAACCGACTCCGAGCTTATTATTTTTAAGTAGTAACCGAATTGAAGTTTATTGAATTATGGGCTTACAACAGAAGTGAAGTCACTGTCTACGGATGTTTAGTTTGACACCTGCGTTTATAGAGTAGACATCAAAGGGGTTCAATATCGACATACCGTAAACTTTCCAACCAAGGGATACTCGCTATAAAGCAGTCACTATTAAACCCCATTAATGTTTCTAAGCATTCAGGTGACCTGGTGGTCCAGGGGTAAGGTGTCGGACCTCTGTGTTGGGGGTCTTGGGTTCAATCCTCGGTCCCGGCACGTATTTATCTGATTGTCAAACCCTTCTTTCATCTCTGACAAGGCGTGTATTAATCACAACTTGTGAATGTGGGGGAATGCCAGATCTACACCGTGGTTCGGATCCCACGTTAAACTGTAGATCCTCCATTTCATCTCTCAATCACCGTACCATTACACAATAGCGTATGTGCGTACAACCCGAACGGGTAGTAAGACGCGGTGATAATAATAATCTAAATATTCGAATAATTAATATTTCTCATATCTTGGTTTGGTGGTAACATGCGATATGTGTTTGGGGTGCGGCGGGAGAAGGGGTAATAAGCTATGTCTCTACAGACTAGTCCTTATAAAAATATAATAAAAATGAGAAAAATATATATGTATATACAATTCTGTAAACAGCCATTTAAAGATACAAATACTAACCAAACTAACCTTTAAAAACTACACATGTTGGATTATTTTATTTATTTATTTACCAACGCATTGAACACGAGACATAATAGTGACTCAGTTAATAACTGATCAAGCGTAGTCAGATCTTGTTTTAACACAACCGTTTGAAATGTTGTCCGTCTTTTCCACGATGACTACCCAAAGCGTGGAGCAATTTTAACGGCATTTGGCGGGGAGATTATTTGAACTAGGGCACAGCCAATTCTCTGTGACCTAGGGAGAACAAAATATATATATGGTTTTAGCGATTTGAGTATACGTTTCAAGATAGCGACTAATCAACTGTTTAATTTACTATAATATTTCAAATAATTTAAGTTTAAAAATTCCAAGCAATAAATCAAGCACATCTTGGTTTAAAAAAAAATCGATATCTATTGAAAGAGTTTCATCTCAAACCAAGCGACCACTGTCTATGAATATTATAGTTAATACATTATCAAATATATTATTTTGTACTGTTTAAATTAATCACCAAGGAAAAATATCTACTTCAAATTAAGGGGAACTTATAAAAGATATTTCAAATTGAAATCCAAAGAGCAATTTCTCCTAGGATAAATCTTAAAACTGTAGTAACGATAAGAACATGGAGGGAGGTCTACTGTTCACAGAACTACTAGTAAGACTGTAGTAACGATAATAACATGGAGGGAGAGAGGTCTACTGTTCACAGAACTACTAGTAAGACTGTAGTAACGATAATAACATGGAGGGAGGTCTACTGTTCACAGAACTACTAGTAAGACTGTAGTAACGATAATAACATGGAGGGAGGTCTACTGTTCACAGAACTACTAGTAAGACTGTAGTAACGATACTATCAAGGAGAGAGTGAGGTCTACTGTTCACAGAACTACTAGTAAGACTGTAGTAACAATAAGAACATGAAGGGAGCGAGGTCTACTTTTTACAAATGCTAGTACCGTGTATTTAATCTAAGGCGTAAATATTGGAATGCAACTCGAAGGAAATTCACCTGTATTAACTCTGATAGGGGAAGGAATATCCAAAATGATAAAATCACATTTGGATAAATAATCCAAAATTTACCCAGGGGAAACTCGAACCGTAAACGCGGCAATACAGTTTTTGTGAGACAGATTATTGTGAGTTTGTTAGATTATCATAAATTAATAAATATTTCTATTATCCTCACTAAATAATTTCAGGTAAAAGATTAACATAACTAATTTCTCCCCATTAATGTTATATATAAATTATCTCGTACTTAATTTTAGATACCATATTCCGGTGTTACACCCACTCTCCTTCCTAATACTTACGACCACGATTAATATAAAAGGGAGTGGAAGTAATCTAAGGAACACACAAAAAGGTAAAACATTTGCAAGATTTAAAAAATAACAATATGTATGGTTTATTAAAAGTAATAACAACAGAGCAGAATACTTTACATGATCTCAAAAATCAAACTGAGGTATCTTGAAAATCAAAATTATGTAATAACTTCATATATTATTTAGCACAGTTAAATTGAGGGGATGTTACAAAACACGTAACCAATCCTACAATCAAATGGGCCAGTATTGAAGAGACAGTACGACCCATAATGTTGATTATAGTACAAAAAATTATTGCAAATAATATCCACCAGGAAATTATATAATGACAAAATAAGAGCCTTATGGGCATCTTTAAAGATTTACCAAAGTGTCTTATTCACTACAGTGAATTCAGACTTCAAAACGTTGATATAAATATTAAACATCTCTCAAATATTTTAAATGACATGAGAGTTTGGCATACAGACTTTGGTCAAACTCCCGCGGGACTATCGAATCTCGACACAAAAATTGGAAACGTCAACAAGAACTACTTGTTAATAATAAAGATAATACAATACTTGAAGCAAAGCATAGCAAAAGATTTGGAAAATATATGAATGTCGATTCGTCTCATAATATATTAATTTTATCGATCAGAAAAAGTTACGTTACTATATTCAATACTTCAAAATGCAATCTACAAAAGAAACACTACCCTAAAAATGCAAATACAATTACTGGTAACCACAATTTCAAAACAATTTACATTTAACACGTCCAACACAAAATCAATTAATAATTGTGGTTATCTAAAAAGTCTAAGTATCGTGACAGACCCTAGCGCCCAAGTGGCGACAGAAAATAAATAGAGTTTCATTTAAAAATACATGTTCAAGTTGTCACAAAATAACCCTATTGGGCTATTTTGATAACTTTACGAAACAAGGTTAAATTTTATTATTATTAGCACCGCGTCTTACTATCCGTTCGGGTTATACGCACTTACGCTAATGTGTAATGGTAGGGTGATTGTGGATGAAATGAAGGACCTACAGTTTAACATGGAATCCGAACCACGGTGGAGGCCTGGCATTCCCCACATTCACAAGATGTCTTGTCAAGAGGTGAAGGAAGGGTTTGGAAATAATATAAATATTTTCCGGGACCAAGGATTGAACCCCGGCCGCCAGCACAGAAATCTGACACCTTACTCCTAGACCGTCAGGTCACCAAGGTTAAATTTAAATAGAAAAATAAATTGTTTTAACAATTAATAAGTTTATTTTAAACAAAACAGATATAATTAGAATTAGGTTTACAATACAATTACAAGATAATAAGTTTGAAGCTTGTGGCAAATAATAAGACTTGTGAAATTCGATGGTCTTGCTGTAGCTACAAGGGCTGAGCAGGCGCCAGGCTACAGGTAGAAGTTCTCTAAGGAGAAAACAATTACGTAGTAATTAACAAAAGGTATCGAACTAGATATACATATAAGCTTTAGTCAGTTTGTTTGACTGGGTTTTAAGATAATATCCTTTTAAAACAATTTTGGATAATGATAAACAATAGAAAGATCTGTAGATAACAGAGGTCGGTGGCTAATAAACAGGTGTCAACAAATTAGTACCATGGCTGGTTTCTTTCCCTTCCTGTACTTCCAGAGCATTCAATAGTACAAACAATTATAATTGCAATTACACTAATAGTAACACCAAAAAACAATAGGAGCCAAAAAACAGGTAAAGAAAAAAATTATTATTATTATTAGCACCGCGTCTTACTACCCGTTCGGGTTATACGCACTTATGCTAATGTGTAGTGGTAGGGTGATTGTGAGATGAAATGAAGGACCTACAGTTTAACGTGGAATCCGAACCACGGTGGAGGCCTGAAAAAAAAAGGTATTATTTCCGCGGACCCCATTATGACTCAAGTGGATTTCCACGGGTTGCTCACCGAAGCTAATACCGCACGTGAAGCGTGACTACTTGACCAACTCAAAACATAGATATACATTAACACAACTGTGATTTGGAAAACAAGACAGACAGCCTGGTAGTAGCCATCAAAATATTAAACATATGCACATGACGTCCAGGTTGTAATGAGAAACGTTGGCTCAAAATAAATAAATGGAACCTGTGGAGGTTAGCAAGTCTATGTATGGCTAAGACCTTACTACTTTCGAAACCAAAGGCTCATAAAAAAAGGAGACTTGTCCTTCAAACTGCAGGACACAATATATATAACCAATTACAAATCGAATAGTCATTTTAGTATACACAAACATCACTCTTTATAGGGTTTTGTTGCTAGGGATGCAAGATGGGAGAACAGAACACTTGGTCGGTGACGTCAATTCAGCCTTCTAGAGCTTTAGATCATCACGTAGACCACTTGTTGTCAGAGCTCCATCTGACTTCCAAACGATATTTCTTCAATATCCTGATGTTGTGGATGTAATTCACGTCCCTCCCATCAGAGGGCAGGTAAGCGGTCTTCCTCTAGTCAAAGCAATTCCTGGCCGGCCCACTTTAGTGTATCATTGATCAAGTTGGCGTGGACGTCAACTGTTGGAACATCATAGCTCGCTCGGTCCACTCCCCCAACTAGGATACCACGTGTGTTGGCCCGTATTGGTGGTTGATCTATACAGAAGATAGAATCGGTAAGTACATGAACAGTTTTATTTTGTATAGAGTTTATTTTTGTTTTATATTGTTCAGAACTGTTAATGATATGGAACGAAACTACGAGAACTACAATAGAGAAGAGTAGTATTGTAGGAAGATAATTATTCTTGGTACTATTTGGAGTGGGTTGTATGAATCAAATAGAGAGTTATGCGTGAATGTTAACATGGAGGTGGTTCCTTTTGTAACTCAATGTTACACCGGATACTAGTTCTTGCTATCAGCATATCTAAACGACTCGCCCCAAACCCCCAGTGCGTTTTCTTTGCAAGTGGATGTAAAATAATGCAATTTCAGAGCCATTTTTTATATGTCTTACCGTTTAGCCACAAGAGACCTCCAAAGAAAGGTCCACACCTACGTTAAAGTTGTTCCGCCATTTTGAATTCTTTTTCAGGGTTAAAAATAATTTTTTTACCTTTTGGAATTTTACCATTGTTTACAGGCTAGAAGCTATAAGTTTGTCAAATTTCTAGTTTCTAGCTCATCTGGAAGGGGGTGAACATTAATGTCAGCGAGTTAGTCATCCATGTGGCTTTATAGTAGTATAACAATGGAGATACAAATCTATAATTTAAAGGAAAGGTGTTAGAATTTTCACCCATTAGGCGAAGAAAAAAAATCTCTCACAGTATGCCCGACCTTGATTCGAACCATGATCTTCCCATCACAAACAAGCCAATCTGTTGCGAGAGTGACGCCTGAGAGGCCTACCACGCGAGCATTGATACTTTTTTTAAAATTTAAAATAAATAGTTTCACTTGATATCTTTGGTTCCATTCCTTTTATTCTTCAAGTTTGTTGTGGATAAACATGGACTTAATGCGAAAGAAGAAAGTTCAGAGATACAAAAGAAAGAAAGAAAGATAGGTGAGAATGAATGAGCACTGTATACTCCCTCAAAACCCAAAAGTCAGCCCATGACTCGCTGAGTCACATTACTTTAAAAACAGTTCAATACCAACTAAAAGATCTACTATATTATCTTGAATTATTCTTACAAGGCGTGGCAGCCATTGTGAAAATCTCTTACCACCCCTCCGCCCCCAGACCCCTTTTATTATCACTCTACGTACGCCGGTTTTAAAAGCTTCACGTCAAACATTTATAATGGAAGAAGTCACGTGATTTGCTTTTGTTTCAAACGCAACATACATACACACGAAATGTGTAGTATATTTTCCGGTTCCAGGGGTGGATGGAAAAATAAAAAAAGACTGGGTGAGTGGGGCGGGAGTTAGAATAAGGGAAAATACTCATATACAAAACCCTGTTTAACGTTGATGTTACTTCCCATGAGGCAACTCGACTGAAATACACTAAGAGATATTCCGTCCATAAAACACGTTTAAAAAATTAGCTTTATCCTTTCAGGTTTTAAGGGTCACTTTCCCATTTTATTTAGCACTCGTTGTAGCCTTTGCGAACTATTGGACGTAAGGAACTTTTACACTTGTTTGGGGCTTAGATGATGGCGAAAAAAAATATATAATAGGGAGGTATATATTGTGTGCACAACGTTTATATGAAGTTTTCACAGTATTTTGTTTGAAATTGTGAAGAAAGGGGGAATGGAGATATACGACAGAATGATAAAGCTCTTTTTTTTTTTTCAAACAAGAAAGCTTTTATATTTAGTAGGAGATAACATAATGGATGTATTTTTCATATATGTCTTTCATGTCATCATAGAAATATTTTAGTCGAAAATTGACAGTCGAGGGCTCTGTATGGAATAGGGTTGCTTCCTAATAAAGGCATGAATCTATCTGTGCTTAGTTACAATCCCAGGAAGGTGGAGCAAGGGGTTGTCTCAAAAGGGGGAATTAGCCCCTTACCCCCTGTTCAAAAACAAATATAATTTTAATAAGAGCTTATAAAAAATGAAGTACAATTATAATAATAATAACACCCACTCCAGTGGCCGCGTGGTCTAACGCGCTACTCTTGCAATATACTAGACTGCCGATGACGGGGAGATCAGTGTTCTAATCTCGGTCGGGTGCACTGAGGTTGGTTTTTCTAAAACTGTTTTCCACTATTCTTCTACGCTCTCTAAACATAAACTTCCTAATCCCTAAAATCATTAGCGTAAATAGTACATAAGAGCATAACACGAGCGGGTAGTAAGACGCGTCACTAAAAAAGAGAAATAATAACGGCGTATCCGAGCCACATCAATTTGTAGCTTAGTTTGTGGCAAGATTAGCTAGTACTAATGAACAGTTGCCCAGGGGACGCCCGAAAGTACTGATCTTACGCCCTTTTCGTGGAATCTCTTACCATATCCCGATGAAGAGAGAGGATGAATATATTGATTATGACGGGGTGGAGTAAGTGAAGATCTTAACCTTAATTAAACCTAGCTAACCAGCATTTGGTGACTTTGGGAATTAATTCCCTTTAGATAAAATTCCCTGGTAATAGACGGGAATAGAAACCGCGAGCTCAAGGTCAGCATCTAGGTCCTCTGACAACTACACCGCGAGGCCGGTTAACTATGACCCGGAGCACTGAATGCGTGTTGAATGCGTGAGCTGGATAATAAAAGTAGACTTTTGACATAATGTCATTATTATTAGCTCCGCGTCTTACTACCCGTTCGGGTTATACGCACTTACGCTAATGTGTAATGGTAGGGTGATTGTGAGATGAAATGGAGGACCTACAGTTTAACGTGGAATCCGAACCACGGTGGAGGCCTGGCATTCCCCACATTCACAAGATGTCTTGTCAGAGGTGAAGGAAGGGTTTGGTAATCAGATAAATTTGTGCTGGGACCGAGGATTGAACCCCGGCCGCCAGCACAGAAGTCTGACACAATACCCCTAGACCCCCAGGTCTCCGACATAATGTTCTAAAGGTATACTGCTACACTTATTAAAAGGGTTGCATTCAAATTGCAGAATAAAATATACCTGTTAACAGGTACCTAAATAAGATCACTAATATTTATCACTGAAGTGCAGACTGAGCTAAAGGTCGCGGGTTCGATTACCGGCATTTCTGAATAATTTATTATTGATAAAACATGGGCTTACATTTTTCCCAGTGATGAATTAACGTCTGGAGCCTGGATGTTGTTTATGTTCTAGAATTAAGTTAATCTATAAGTCGTGTGCTGATATAATCAGTTCTTTTTTTAGAAAGTGCACGTTAAACACAAGAAGTGCAGAAAACCACCGAGTAAAATCTAACTCCCTTAATTGGGCCAAGGCCAGATTTGAACTGCAACTATACCTTAGACGTATAGCTTGGATACCATTACTATCACCGCGTCTTACTAACCATCCAGGTTACACTCATACATTATAATTACTCTAATGAGGGTAAGGATGAGGAAGGAATCATTTCAGAGATAATCTACTTACCTATCCGTGGAAGGAGAGTGAGAAACAATTTGAGGGAAAGCCTCTCAGTAGATCCGACCGGGATTCAAAACCCGATCCACCCATCATCAACAAGCCAGTCAAACATGAGACTGACGCCTTAGACCATTCCTCCACTGAAGCGAGTGTTGATGCTATTGTTTCTATTATCTATTTAAAGTCAATTGGGCTGTCGGTGCCCAGGTTCTTTATTCCTGAATTAATTATTTAGCATCTCGAGTGGTTTTCTTTGTAAAGTTAAACGGGGGAAAGTATTCGAGATGTTCTCAGGAATTTATTCCCAAGAATGGACCACTCGCGTGTCAACTGCTTTGATACCATTCGCAGACTAAACACTGATTTGTTGGGATTCGAGAAAATATTTTTGGTGGCCTCCTGATTTAGAACAGTCCTGATTGAGAACATGAGACTATTGATATACGGAGAGGAATCCAGATTGCGGACACTCCGTGTTACTAGACTATCCCCCGCCCCTAATTTAAAAATAAGGGTGGCCCACGGGGGTCTAGCAGTCGTACTCCATCACGCCATCTGTTTCCTTGCACTCGTTTAGCCGCCATTATTAAACAAATGTTGAGCGTTTTCACCGCTCACTAGGTTGTAGCGTTATCAGCAGTGCGCACCAGTAAAAAACAGTACCAACCCTGCATGTTCTGAATAAAAATATATTTATCCTACATATATATCTGGCAGATAGATTCAGTTTATACGACATGTAAAACATTAAAGTGGCTGATAACTTGTATCTGGTAGATAACTTTAACCTCCCAATAGTAATATTTATCCGGTAGTAATAAGACCAGCCCTAACTACTACAAAATGTGATGTTTTAAGAAGTTTACAAAAAAAAAAGATAGAAAGACTTTACTTAGGAGCCCGTGACACAACTGGTTTGGTAAGAAATGCTTAACCGGTGGCCTGACTGACACACTCAGTGGTTCTACACGGATACGAACCACGGTACTTTGGGCACGACGGTTACCCTCCAGTACAAGTACCCAATGACCCAGGGTTATATCCCGTGCAGACCTACAAACGGGAATAGTGACCCCTTAGTATATATATATTATTTGGTCAGCCCAGAAAGCTCTAAAACAGAACCATATATGCTACAAATTTGCCTGGTTGCCAAGAACAATACTGACACATTGTTTTGAGTTGTCCGCTCTTTCGTCCTATTGTTTATTGACCAATAAAAATAAACTAATTACACCAGTTCTGTCACGTGTAAGCTTTCAACACTTATAATGTAAATTTAAACAAACACCCCAATTTAGGACAGTCCCAAACAATATTAATTTTATATTTTAAAAAAGGGTGTTGATCAAGATCAAACAAAAAGTTAAAAATATATATATCAAAAATAATTCAAAGCTTTCGTCACACCCTTAAGAAGTTTTGGGGTACCTACTTTAAATTAATCCTTATAATTATGTTTATTAAAGTTAGGTTGCTCAAGTCACTGAGCAACAGTACTTGAATTAGATAATTTTACTACTTCTACTACTACTACTACTGCTACTAATCCTATTTTTTAAAGTTGTATCAGGAGTACATATTTTTAATCATTAAACATGGTCCAGCTAAGCACAATGTACTTGTCAGCTGGTGCCTTATCATAAATGTCACACATACATGTAATAGTGTAAATATATAATAAATATGTTTCATTCCTTTAAGTATATTCTTACAACTAACATAATTCTAATACTTAATTTAGTTCCTTAAATCGATTACATTTTATATTTTATTTAATATTCGAAAACTAGTCTCGAGATTAGTAATAATAAGAGTAATAATAACAATGGCAATAACAATATTTTTATTTTAAGACCACCTTTCAAGGCATGATTTGCACAAACTCTTTCTAATCCTACCCGAAAGATGAAGGTAATTATTCTATTTATCTTTATGAATAAACTACTGGGGAAAACCATTTGTTAAATTTATAGCTTTCTAATTAATCATTCTCGTTGAAGTTAATGGAATAACGGTTTGAGAATAGCTGATAGATTTTTCTTGGTTTATTGCGCAGATCTGGTTTTTTTTAAATATTAAAATATGTGATTGATGTAACGCAATACTTTTTAAACCTGTCATGGAGAGAAGTAACATAAAACTTGATTGGTAGAACTACGCAATTCAATAACATAAATAATCTAATATCAACTCTCATAGAAAATTTGAAGAACGTAAAAGAAATCGCGTCATTAAAAAAATAATTAGGTCATTAATTTTACTTGACATAGTTTCTTTAGAGATATTAAATATAATTATTAATGTATGGTTTTGTGTGAAAAATGATTATGTATTTGTATAGTATCTCAATATATTATTAAAGTATTGTAATACTTACAATAATTTTTATATTATTCTATTATAATAGCTATATTTCGATTTATTTTAATTTTGCTAAAGCACTGACCAACTTTCTAAAGGAACTGACGATAGAGAGTTCAAGGTTCAAATCTTGGGCTGGTTGCATTAGGGGTTGTTTTCCAAACGTGATTTATCACTATGGTTTTCTCATCCTCTCTCCACTCTAGTGAGGGTATATTTCCTATTAGTCAACATTTTATATTAAATCTTTATTTAAGAAGGAATCGATTAAGAATATAGCTTGTTTGTTGAATTACAACAATTATGTTTAAAGTCATATTAAATATTATTATTATAAGTTATTAATTGTAATATATATATATATATATATATNTATATATATATATATATATATATAAATATAATTTTGTAAAACCAGTCAAATTGAAAGGGAAAGTATACAAAAATATTTGTTTAAAATAATTCTTCTTTTTAAGTAATCAACCCGAAGGCTGGTTTGACATGATTTCTATCCATCCAGAGCTGGGTAAACACTTAGACCTTCGTCTGGTTAATGCTACCTGCACCATCTGGTAGATACTCCATTTACTAGAGGAGTTCAAGAAGAAGTGGGGTAGTTCCTAGTTTCTTTCCACACTGAATTTCCACCAGCTACCACGAAAGGGACCAACAATTTTGTCATCAAAGGTATTGTCACATCACTTCCAGGGTTATCTTACATACCATAACTGATATTAGACCAACGTGTTCACTTCCCACTTCCGAAGGAAATTGTGCTACGGATTTTTATCACTCAAGAAAAAAATCCGTCGAAATCAGCTAGGTTTGAGGCGAGAACTTTATCCCAAAACCACCGATTGATTGAAAGTAATAATCATTAAAAAAAAGATATTTAAGAGTTAGATTACTTGGTTATATTTATTAGGTTAAAATATTTAGGATGTGTTGAATAATTGGATATATTTGCAACTCAAATTTAAAAGAGAGGTAGAGTAATAAAAACACACTGGTAAAATTAAATAAACAATTAGTTTGGATATAAAAAACCTTAAGATATTAATATTTAAAATGAAATACTAAATTCTTATTTTTGAAATATATAAGAATATATTATCTACATTGACAATGTCATGAAGTTAACATCTTTCTTCAACTATTAGTGTATTCTGATAATGCTGCGATTCCGCTGAAACATCAACCTAAGGAGAAAAGGACTATTTCAAAACTAAGGAAAGATTTTCATATAGATCAATATTTGCTCCATGCACCTTTATTAGTTAATTTAACATTTTCAATATAGATACTACCCTCTTCGGTGGCCACGTGGTCTAACGTGCTACTCTGGTGTTGGACTGGACTACCGATGACAGGGAGATCGGGGTTCGATCTCATTCGGGTGCATTGAGAGTTATTTTTCCTGAATGTTTTCCCCAATCTACTTCCATGCAAATGCGGGTGCGTTTCATCTCAACTAAGCCTTCCTAATCCCTAAGAAATTAGTGTGATTATTACATAGGCGTGTAACCCGAATGAGTAGTAAGATGCGGCGCTAAAAATATAAAAATAAAATATATACTATATTATTATGTAATTCAAGAATAATAATTTAACATATTATTTAAAAATTTTACCCGCTTCAGTGGCCGAACGATCTAAGGTGTAATTCTCATATTAGTTTGCCCTGCTGATGACGGGGAGATCGGGGATTGAATCCGTGTCGTGTCTTTTGAGGATGTTTTTTATTAATTGGTTTCCCAATATCTTTATATATAATGCTTCCTTTCTCATCTCATCACCACACAGATTAAATACTCTACTTATTAATTATGATTAGATTAATCACTTTTGCTTATATTTGTTATGTACTTTCATTTCTTTGTTTTGTGTTTTTTCGGAAGATTTGTATTTACTTTCATTTCCTTGTTTTGTGTTTGCCTGTAAATTTTATGTTTCTTTTGACTTGGGTTTTAAAGTGTCAATTTTCTTTCTCTAATTTTTTTTCCCCTTCAACCATCTTTAACATCAAAGATTAAATAAATAATAACGAAAGAAGTTAAGACTGTATTTAACTGAGAAATGGTCCTGTGCGACCTCTAAAAAAAAAAATTACAAGCCTAATGATACCAAATATAAGAGTATATATTTAATAAAACATGAAAAAAAAAATCTCTTAAGGGTTCAGAAAGTTAGAAAAGAACGCATTACCTAATAGCAAGCTAACGTAAGCTGATTATAAGTAATAACTTCTAGAATTGCGTTTCGTCTATTTCGTTATTACTTTTCGGAGCGAAAAAACCCTCATGAGAAAATGTTAACAGACTACCCACCTCCACCTCCTCCAGCTTTGTGGTTGTGGTTCACCAACAACTTTTCCTGCTCGAAATTTTGGGCTGGATTAAAAAAAAAACTATAAATAAAGTTGAAAGCTACAAGTGTGAAAGGTTTACAGTTACAGAAGTGGCTAAGGAATTATTGTTCAGAGAGAGTATACAGTAAATATAATAATCTGTGAGGTTTTTGAAAAAAAAAAAACAAAAAAAAACGACAACTTCAAACGATTCAAAATACATTATAGAGAAAAATATTTTTAACAAACAATGTTTTATTTGATAATGTAATGGTAATGGAAGTCATTAATAGTACAGATGAACCAAAAGGAAATGAGGGAAAGAATTTATGGAAACACTTTGGTTTAGTTTTAATCTGTAGTCAACATCAAACAGAAAATTATGTTTCCATATAAAATACTTAGTATATAGTCAAGTTAATAACGTTTAATTAAAATACTTATCTTTTCTTTTTGCCCCACGTCTTACTACCCACACAGGCTATTAACTTTTTTTAATACCACGTCTTATTACCAGCTAGTATACGCCTATGTACTAATTACTTTAATATGTTAGGGATTAAAAAAAGTTGAATTTAGATCAAGTGTACCCACATTTTATTGTAGAGAGTGAAGAACCATTTAGGTAAAAACTCTCAGTACACCCGACCAGGATTGAACCCCAATCTCTCCGTCATTGGCATTCCAGTATATTTCTTTAAATCATTCGAACACTGAAGCGGGTTATTCAATTTTAATCATGATGATGGAGTCGATATAATTGAGAGGAAATGTACCCACATTTGGAGAAGTGGGTAAATATTGAAGAAAAAAAACACCATCATTATAACTAACCAGGTTTCGAATCCCAAAACAGATTAAATGAGCCTGAAATTTGTGGTGTGTTTGACCACCGATTTGGGTGTTTAGAAATTTAAACTCTTATTATTTAATTTGATAAGTTTCTTTTAAATTCAGGTTTCCATTTGATAAGTAAGGTTTCGTCTGAAACAATTATGTGAATTATATTCGACATATTATTATTTCTTAAAATAATGCTAGAACTTGCTTCAGTGGCCGAATGGTCTAAGGCGTCACTCTGATGATGTTAGAATGGACTACTGAAGACTGGAGGATCGGGTCTCTAATTTTGGTCAGGTCTACTAAGGGTGGTTTTTCCTAAATAGTTTACCACTCTCCTTCCATGCAAATGCTCTAAAATACTTTCGTACTCATACCCACTATATTAGAATATTATCATATAAACGTAGGTATAAACTGAACCGAGAGTTAGACGCGGTGATAAAAATAATTTATATTTTACCATTATAATTTATTTGAGGTATTTGACGTGCACCTTCTGGGCCGATTTTTTTTTTTTTTAGTATTTCTGACCGGGAGGGACATGACATTTAAGTCGGTTGCCTGTATGTAAACTATTAGCCGTTCTGTTGTCACAGTTTATTACCCAGGGTACACCAGTATGTACACTATTAGTCGTTCTGTTGTCACAGAGCATTACCCAGGGTACACCTGTGGAGGTCCCCTGTATGTAGACTATTAGTCGTTCTGTTGTCACAGAGTATTACCCAGGGTACACCTGTGGAGGTCCCCTGTATGTAGACTATTAGTCGTACTGTTGTCACATAGTATTACCCAGGGTACACCTGTGGAGGTCACCTGTATGTAGACTATTAGTCGTTCTGTTGTCACAGAGTATTACCCAGGGTACACCTGTGGAGGTCACCTGTATGTAGACTATTAGTCGTTCTGTTGGCACATAGTATTACCCAGGGTACACCTGTGGAGGTCCCCTGTATGTAGACTATTAGTCGTACTGTTGTCACAGAGTATTACCCAGGGTACACCTGTGGAGGTCACCTGTATGTAGACTATTAGTCGTTCTGTTGGCACATAGTATTACCCAGGGTACACCTGTGGAGGTTGTCTACACGTTCCTGCAATGATATAATATGAAATTTTGGTGAAGATGTTTTTTTATAATCCAACTTAAGTCTAATTAACCAACCCCTGGTGACCGTTGGGATAATCCCCCCTTAAAGAAAATACCCAAGGTACCAGCCGGGAATCAAACCCGGAACTCCTAGGTTCATAGCCAGGTTCAATTACCACTACACTATGGGGCCAGCTAACCGTCTGATTATTAGCACACGACTTATAAACTAACTTAAATCCAGGATGGACACAACATCCATCCCCTTGCCGTTAATTCATCACTGTGGAAGTAAACCCATATTTCACCAATGATACAGATGTCATCCATGCTGGGAATCAAACCCAGAACGTTAAGTTAAGGAGACAAATACGATACTGACTGCGCTAATGTGTAGGACAATACATAATAAGAACAATAAAATATGCTAGATTATTTCATGAATATTTGTAGAGCTCACCAAACTTTGAATGGAATTTTTGTTCTGTTTTTATTTGTCTAATAGGCCCTTCCCGTCAGTGCTATACGAATAATTTCACTAATACGGTGGAGGGAGAGAAAGGTATTTTTGTATTAAATGTCCCGGTATTTTCACGGTCGCAGAGTGGTAAACAATTTTGGAAAGCCACTCCAGTGCACCCATTAAATATTCAAAACCCAGCACCCTCGTCGCTGGAAAACCAGTAAAGACGAGAATGACGCCTCATTCCGTGTGGCCACTGATAAGTGCGTCTTTAAACTTAAAATACGAGTTTTCTTAGTATATTCTAAATGATACCTTTAAATAACGGTTTAAATACAAGCAAGCTCTATTTGTCTAGTTAAAAGTGTTATCTCACTCATTTTAGAAGAAGTAAAATTGTTGACTGAAAAAAATAAAATAAAAAATATACGCAGTATATATTATTCCAGGACAAAAAGACAGAGACAACTTTAATCAAGTTGACGAGAGTCTGTTAAAAGCACATTTTTAGATTTTGTCCTTATCATGTAACCCAAATTTTCATCCCTTTATGTGTGAAGCCAGGAGTAAAATTAACTTATTTCATGTCTTTAGAGGTTTATTATGTATTTTAAAACCTTCAACTTTTATGTTTTTAGATCTAGAAATATAAAAATATAATGACCTATATATTTTTAAGAGGTAAATGAAAAAAAAATCCTAGAATATCTGGAAACTATTTTTTTTTTTTTGGCGATACATTTTTTTTCCCCCACGAGTAAAATAAAATCTAAGATAATTTTTAGAAAGATTTTACAGTAGAAAAACTTAATATAAGGTAGGAATGAAGAAGGTATGAATTTAGAGGAAGTGTATACGCATTTTCATGGAGGAAGAATGGAAAACTATTTTGGAAAAAAACAACACTCGGTACACCCAATCGGGATTAGAAACCACAATCTCCCCGTCATTGGCAGTCTAGTCTAACACGAGAAGGACGCCTTAGACCATGCGTTCACCAAAGAAGGCTCACAGATTCAGTTATAACTAACTCTGCTTACCCTGGCAGAAATACATGGCAAGACACTGCTAAAACCTTTACACAATATTTCTAATACCACATGAAACTCATGATCTTAGAATCTACGAACATAATCTCACTTATGTTTACTATTTTAATTATACATAATTTTAAATTAGGTGCATACATTATACATATACCGGGTGTCTCTAAACTCTCGGTCCAATCTTGAACCACACCATCTGTGTGCAGAAAGAATGAGGAAAACCCTGCAAATTGTCCGGGAAAGTTACCGCTTATTACTGTAATACTAAATGCAAGTTGAAGTTTGACGCAGCAACGCCGAGAGTACGCAGCCCTAAGTACGTGAATGTACAGCAAGTTGCATACCATGTGTCAACTCTAGGTAAAAACAGTATCCGCCATCGGTTGCATTTGACACGCACACACCCTTTGGACAGGGTGATTGTAACCGGGAATTTTTTCCCGCCTAATGATATGCAACTTGTTGTACACGCACGTACTTATAGGTGCGTACTCCCGGCGTTGTTGCGTCAAACTTCAACTCTTATAAAGCAAAAAATGTTGTGACTTTTCCGAACTTTTTACTAGGTTTTCTGCTTATTTCTTCTCGCAGATGCTGTGTTTTAAGTTTGTACAGAGAGTTTGAAAACACCCTGTATAGGCCTTAAATCATCATAATCACTGTGGATTAATATAATAATATTTAGCACCGCGTCTTACTACCCATTCAGGTTATATGCTTTAAGTACTAACTACGCTAATGTATTAGGAATTGGAAAAGAGGAATTAGAGGAAGTGAACCCGCATTTGCGTGGAGGGAGAGTGGAAAACCATTTAGGAAAAACCACTTCCAGTTCACCCGACCGAGAATTCGAACCTCGATCTCCTCGTCCTCAGCAGTCGAGCTCAACACGACAAGCGCGTTAGCCAACTACCGCCACCGAGGTGGTTATCACTGTGTAATCTAGTGCGTATAAAACTATTTTGAATTTCTACCCCCCCTCCTCGGAAAAAATTCAAACACACATCCCTAAGCAGTCAAATTCCAACTTACCCGTACTGGTGAGCGAGAATTTTAAATGTCAAAATAACCTAATCTGATTTACTGGTGACAGGAAGGACGTAGATCGAATCCCGAACGAGTGTAATCAGGATATTTTTTCATTTTATTACTTCTCTACTTTCTCACAAATATGTTTACTTTTCCCCCTAAATTATTAACTTCCTCTTCCTTAACTCAATAGAGTAATTAGTATATAAGAGAAAGGTCTAAGACGTCACTATTGTGATAAACTGGCCTGTTGATGATGGGGAGATCGAGGTTCGAGTTACAGTGGGTTCTATTAAGGATGATTTTTCCAAAATGTTTTCCCCCCACTCTCTTTCAACGTTAATAAGGATAGACTAACTCTAAAATAATTCATTCCTCATCCCTACCTCGTTAGAGTAATTATCGTACATATATATGCGTAGGGCTATACCTTGAACAGGTATTGAGACGCGGCGAATTAATCAAGTGCGAACTTTTTCCACTAAGGAGTATATTAAGTATTAAGTAATGTTTTCGGTGGTATTGGTTGTTAAATGTATCGTAGCCTCATCGCGTAATGTGTTTGTCATTAAACATTGGTGGTTTTTGGGGGATGTGGGGAACCCTTTATAGGCCTCACTAGCCAATTACTGTGGCGTATACGTGTGTGTGAACCCTTGCGTGTAACTAGAGGATGGACCATAATTCGAGAACAGGGCAATATTAAGGTGGGAGTGTAAGGGACGCGAGAAAAGTCGGTGTTTTTGTAGTTTTTATATCAAAACTGATTTTAAAGCTGAAATAAATCAAATATTACTCCGGTAGAAGCATATAATTTAATTTTCTTCACATGGTGACCTCATCAGTAATTATTTGACCTGATTTGGGAGCCGCACGATCTAAGGCATCACCCTCACTATATACTAGACTGCTATTGGCCGGAAGATCGGGGTTAGAATACCGGTCGTGTGTAGTGAGGCCGGTTTTCTTGCATGGTTTTTCAATCCCTTTCCCTATACGAAAATGTGGGTACACCAATCTTCTTTATGCTTAACACACTAGCGTAATTATTATTATTTATTAAGGTGCGGCAGAAGGGAGCGCGAGTAATTTTACAGTTTTTGTAGCATTGTATTTTTTTGGCCAAAATAAATCAAATACTTCTCCAGTAGCAAAATAGATTTTATTTTTATGCCCATGATGATATCAACAGATCTTGAATATCCGTCAAGGGTGTCCTGGAATTTTGTCAAAACTTTTTCTCTTTATTTAAAAAGTTTTGACAAAATTCCAGGAAACCTTTGACAGATATTCAAGATCTGTTGATATTAGCATGTGCATAAAACTAAACTCTAAGTTGTTACTGGAGAAATATTTGATTTATTTTGGCCAAACAATTTCAATTACATAAAAACTGTAAAATTACTCGCTTTCCCTTCTGCCGCACCTTAAGCACCGTGTCTTACTACTCGTTCAAGATGTACGTCTATGTACAAATTACACTAATGGACTACAGATGAGTAAGATTTAATTTTAGGGGACGTGTTACCGCATTTGCATGGAGGATAAGTGGAAATACTACCCTAAGTAATCACAAACGTGATTTTGAACCCTGATCATCCTGTCATTGCTAGTCTAGTCTATTGCGAGAAAGGAGCCTTAAAGATTAGACCATGTGACCACCGAAGTGGGTCGTAATTAATTCATATGTATGTAGCCCTAATGGGTGGTAAGACGCGCTGCTAGCCATATATAATATATATATAAATAAATATATATCACACCTTTCCTAATACTTTCCCGCTACAGTTTTAGCTCTGTCAAGACTTATGGCCCACTCTGTATATGCGGGTAGCAGCTGTTCGATTGAACGGGCTGAAAACCAAGTTCACGTGCAGAGAGAAACATGGAGAGGAAGGGGTAATTATTGTGATTGCTCTTTGTTTTTTTAGTTCATTTTCATCCCTAAAAATAGCAGTAGCCTGTTGTAGGTGATCAAATGGGGCTGTAAAACATTTCAGTGAAGGCTTTGGTAAAGGTACCGTAGTAAGGTTTTTAAATAATAATGATACAAGTTTTCATATTCTCATATAGAGAAGTTAATGCAATAGAAATATATTTCGTCATTAATATTATGATGAATCTTGACGTTTTATTTGATCCTGAACCCCTCAAAAGAGGGGTGGGGGAACCTTTTGAGAACTAATACACCAAATTATAGATCTACAGGTAAAATATTTTCGACTCTAGGCCGTGATTCAGACATAAAGACAAAAACAAATAGATAAATTAAAAAAACTCCTTTTTTTGGGCTCAGTGGCTCATTTAACGTCAATGTAAATTAAAATCTCAAATACATTTTTTTGACAGTCATGATTATTTTTATCTACCTGTGGGTTCGCTAGAAAGTAGTACTAAAACACACATATTACTATATCACATTTTGTATTCTCCATATTTTGATAAATGTAGTTTTTTTTTGTAATGCTATGTATTTTATTTGATGAATAAAGGAACATTTTTCTGAGGTGGGGTCTGTAGACTTCACACAGACTGTTAACCGGTCCTATGTTGTAGTAGTCAGTACACCTAGCAGCGAGCCTAGGGGTCCCGAGGTTCGATTTTCGTCTAGTAACTTGTGTGTCTTTTCCGAAATGGGAATTATCCCAATGTTCACTAGGAATTGGTAAATTAGGCGTAAGTTCGGATGTGTTTCCACTGGTTTCACACCCTCATACTCACTATTACCCTCATATACACTGTCACCCTCATACTCACTATCACCATCATACTCACTATCACCCTCAAACTCACTATCACAATTATACACACTATCACCATTATACTCACTATCATACTATCACCCTCATACTCACTATCATACTATCATCCTCATACTCACTATCACTATCATACTATCACCATTATACTCACTATCACTATCATACTATCACCATTATACTCACTATCACCATCACCTCATCTCATCAGGACATAGAAAGAGGATTCCATGGAAAGGATGTATGATTATAACATTCGGGCGTCCCCTGGGCAACGGTTCATTAGTACTGGCTACTCTTCCCACAAACTGGGCTACGAGTTACGTATGTCAGACGCGATATTATGATTACTAGACTCTTAAAGGAGTTTGTGGCACAAAAAAAAAGAAGATTAATACATGTTGCTTTAAATTCTACCGCCACCCACCACACCCTATTTGCGAGATTAATCGCAGGTGTCCAGAACGGCCGGTAAGTCGTGGTGTATTAAAGAGAAACTAAGGTTTTTTTTACACTCGGCTACGGGCACCTGCATTCGCTCACGCTATTTAAGGTGGGAGTGTAGGGAACATAAGAGAAGGCGAGTATTTTTGCAGTTTTTATAGAATAATATTTCTGTGTCAAAAAAAATAATCGTGCTTCAATAGAAATATAGTTTAATTTTCTTTACATGGTGACCTTACCAATTCTTTAATATCTGTCATGAGCATAGCGGTATTAAATAAGAAACTTTTTAAAATAAGAGAAAAATGTTATCATTCAATTCCAGGACACCCTTGAACGATATTCAAGAACTTTTGATATTACCATGTGAAGAAAATTACACTTTATGTGTCTACTGGAGCAGAAAAAAAAAAATCACTGCCCTTAGTTTACGTACCCTACACTCTCACCTTAAGGTTTGAAGGTTGTCCCGAATAATCTTGCATATTTAATATTTCCATCGGAAGCGAGGAAGTCCTTTCTCATGCATTTAGATTGTAAAGATACTCCATCACGACAAAGCCGGAAATTTGGACGAGAAAAACAAATCAAAGCACAAGACCAACACTTCTAAACTACACGGACCACTTCCTTCCCCCCCCTTGGAGGTGTGGGTTCGATAGACGTATCACGTGATTGGTCCAATTTGAGGCCTTATCAATAGAATTTGTCTATGGTCTTGAGCTGGATACACAAAACCGTATTGGCGGGAACGCGTACTGAACATCAAGTTCATTGGGCTGGTGACGTGGAGGTCAGGGTTCGAATAACGGCTAAGTGTTTTAAGGAAGGATTTTGCTGATTTTACTCCTTTTTCCCTCTCTACCTTTATTCAAATACGTATCAATTTCCTATAAAATTCTACCTTCCTTATTCTTATCTCATTAGTGCAATTAAATGCAAATATGGCTAGTAGAATATGTTTCATCATTAGATACTTAGATATGACAATTCCTTTTGATTGTTTGGATACGTTATTTACATATGGACATATCTGACAGCTAGAAAAAATTACTAAATCTACTTTCACATATTTATTCATCAATTCATGTTATCTGAAAATGTAACTTTGGATAAATATTATAAATTCCTATAAAATAACATCAATATGACTGTATTAACAAATTTCAATGTTTACCTCAATAAATAAATTGGTATCTTCTAAAATATGTTTAAAATGTCCATTCGTAATAAAAGCAAGGTATATCTGTAGAAGTTCGGTTTAATGTTAATAAAATCAAACTAAATACTTCGATCTTTATATTACTACTCAGGTTTCAGTATAAGATATGTGTTTGAGAACCATATATTATTGATATTTTATTAATCATTTATTTCGGCGGTTGATACCCGGCTATAGCCACCTCGGTGGTGTGGTTAGCTAACGCGCTAGTTTCGTGTTGAGCTAAAATGACGAGGATGGGGAGATCTAGGTTCGAATCTTAGTCGGGTGAGCATGGGGTGTTTTCTCTAACTTGTTTTCCACTCTCCCTTCTCGCAACTGCGGGTTCACTTCCTCTATATTCAACCTTCACGATTCCTATCCCGTTAGCGTAATAAGTACTTAAGCGTATAACCCGAACGGTTAGTAAGACGCGGCGCTAAGTATTATTCATAATTTATATCCGATTAACTGCTCCTATATTTGTCTCTATCTGTGGTCATACGGATACAGGTGCTTCTCTCTGGCGTAAAAAACTAACAACGACTTTACTTTCCCTCCAGTTCTGTATTGGTCGTATCCTGTAACGTAACATCATTCTACTGAGATATAAGATTTCTGGTTACGGTGTTGCGTAGACTATTTTTTACCGTAGAATCCGATTCCTGAAATTCTATCTTCATGTCGCGAAGTTAAATTGGGTTTAACTCGTTTAGGCGGCCGAACGGTCTATGCACGGCTGTGTTTAGTAACAGGCCGGAATACTGAGATTTGGCAACACACTAGCAGTTTTTTTTATCACCACGTTTTACTACATGTTCAGATTATACGTATATATAATGATTACTCTAACAGGTTAGAGATGACGAGTAAGGAAGAATTTTAGAGATAATCTATCCGAATTCGGGTGGAAGAAGTGTAGGAAACCATTTGATAAAACACCCTCGGTAGATCCGACTGTGATTCAAACCCCGATCTCCTCGTCATCAGCAGGCCAGTCTAACAAGAGAGTGATGCCTTAGACCGTTTGGCCACTGAAGCGGATGACAGGGCTAGTAAAATACACAGCCACATATTTGGCAGTTATTATTGTTAATTTTATTTTTTGTGCAAGGTTTTTATTTATTAAGTGACTTATCTGTTTGAATTGTAATGTTTTGGAGTAGTTTGCGTGTATCGTATTAAATAACAATTATTTAGGGTGTATATATAATTATTATAAAGTAATAGTATAACAGCTAAATAAAATGCCAAGAGAATGTTGTGTTTCCAGTTGTCATTTGCAATTACAGTTCCAATAAGTCTCCATAGTGTGTGTGTATATATATATTACTAATTTTTCCCTTGGTGAAGATTTTAAACAAAAAGTTTCTTAAATATTCCCACGTGTTAATGGCAGAGGCGTAACTAAAGTCAATGGTGCCCAAGGCTGATAAAAAAATTGACACCCCTTGTAAAAATGTTTTTTAATTTGGATGAATTATTAATACTGTTGATATCAACATGTGTATAAAATTATCTCTACGTTTGTACTGAAGCAATATTTCATTTATTTTGCTGTAAGAACGTCAAAAACCCTTACCCAAACTCCCATTTCATACATACCCACCTTAAAATATGCATAGCAACACAACTTTTGATGTACTGGTTTTGATTTTATAACAATAATTTGAAAAAGATTACTGTTTTAGGGAATAAATTAGGGGATTCCAGCCCTTTTGAAATGCAATCTAATCTTCATAGAAAGGACATTCTATAAAATACAAATCTATTTTATTATTGCCAAAATTATTATTATTACTAGCACCGTGTCTTACTACCCGTTCGGGTTATACGCAATTATGCTAATATGTAATGGTACGGTGATTGGAGGACCTACAGTTTAAAGTGGGATCCAAACCACGGTGGAGGCCTGGCATTCCACACATTAACAAGTTGTGATTAATACACGTCTTGTGAATGTGGGGAATAACACGCCTTCACCGTGGTTCGGATTCCACGTTAAACTGTAGGTCCTCCATTTCATCTCACAATCACCCTACCATTACACATTAGCGTAAGTGCGTACAACCCGAACGGTTAATAAGACGCGGTACTAAATAATAATAATACTATTCTATGTCATTATTTGTTGTTTTTTCTATGTTTGTTGTGTGTTTAATCTATATTTGAATTGTAATTTTTGGTTTAAGTGTGAGAAAGATTGGCGGCCTTAACTTGGCTATTAATGTCAAATTTAAAAATAATTATTAAGAACATTCCCATGAATATTGATCTGATATTAGATATATATCCTAAGTGGTTTTATTCTATGACGTAAGACGTAATGACATGTGGGAATATAATCCTCACGAATCTTCTCCGTGATTGGATAGAAAGTTTGGAATACTTGCTACAAATTGGAACGGGGTATTTCTGAAGTGCATCTAATTATAATTAAGCCAACATATCATTGCCTCCCGAACTATTAGAAGCTCACTCAGGCTGTGGTTTGTAACTAATTACATAATGTTTCATGGTAGTACCGTCTGTTCCAATAACTTATAGACCCCTTCAAATCTTACCGGTGCGATATATAGATTTATTTTACATGAGGTCCGGTATTTGAATGCTGAAAACTAATATCGCCACAATCGAGGAACTAAAAATATGATTTTATTAACATTCTTAGTCCGTTAATTAATTATGAATAAACTCACTTTGTGACCGAATTGTCTAAGGCGTCACTTTCTTATTGGACTTTCTTGGTGAAGAGGGGGAAATTGATGTTCAGATCTCGATCGGGTCCACTGCGCGTTTAAAAAAAATCGTTTTCCACTCTCCTTCCACTCAAATATGGGTAAAATTATCTCTAAAATGCCTTCTTCCTCATATCTATCCCATAAGAGTAATTATCATGGGTGTAACCTGAACAGGTAGGAAGAAGTGGTGATATAACAGGTTTCTTGATGAACTTTTTGACTACTAAAGCATGTATTAATTTCTAGAATACCAATTTTTATTGACTATCGCTCAATAATGTTGGTGGTCGAAAGTGGGTTTCCTATGAAAATCAGGGTTTAGCTCTTGGGGTGCTAATTTTTATACTGCGCAGCTAGTAAACGGTTGTGTGATAATTACGATGATGTTGTATCTCACTCCCTATAGTTTTTTTTTTAGGAAATTGGTTTTAATAATTTCCCAAGCTAGATGAGTTCAACATGAATGCAGTATTTATTGAATTAAACCACACTTTTATAATTAAAGTTTTAATATTGTACTGACTGACAAAGATCTTATTTGTATAGCAGACCGACGCGGAAAGATACACGTAGAAGCTTCTCCAGCCCCTAATATCTGACCTACCCCTTGCTTCTTGGACCCCTTGTCTATAGTGTTAAACCAACCCATAAGAGAGCTTTTGAAAATCTGATGCTATGAGAGCAAGCTTCTTATTGGTTGTCCAATATCTGTTTGAATTAAAAGATGGTCCAGCTCATGACCGGTTTTTAAAATATTGAACGGAAAATCAACATCTTACAACGTATGGTGCAATTCTTATTATTTCAAAATTTACTTTTCAAAATATCTTATGGGTTTAAAACACATTAAATAAAATAATAATTAATTAAAATGACATTGATAATAAAGATATAACTCGAATTTATAATATTGTACTGAAAATAAAACTCTTCAATTTTACCTGGCCATCCATGGATGAAGCCTGTAAGGAAATGTAAATACTGTTTCTTGAAAAATTATACTTCATCCATGACTTTTCAAACAAATGAGAGGGGCCCAGTACAGGGTCATTACAACGCTGGGAAGTTTATTACGTGTCGTATTTTTAATCAATTTGCCTCATAATTCGATGATTGTTGTCAGAAACAGTGATGATACTTAAATCAATGTAAACAAAGTGAAACCCGCTTCGGTGGTTCGAATTATATAAACTGTCGCACACTCCTTAAGGACTGGACTGCCAAAAAAGGGGAGACTATGGTTCGATTATGGTTTGTATGTAATGAGTGTGGTTTCTATTAAATGATTTTCCATGATATCTCCACCAATATGAGGGTACACTTCCATATGAATTAAAATTTACTAATCCCTAACATATTAATAATATTTAGCACCACGTCTTACTACCTGTTCGGGTTATACGCTTTAAGTACTAATTACGCTAATGAATTAGGAATTGGGAAGGTTGAATTAGAGGAAGTGAACCCGCAACTGAGTGGAGGGAGAGTGGAAAAACATTTAGGAAAAACCACTCCCAGTTCACCCGACCGAGATTCGAACCTCGATCTCCCCGTCCTCAGCAGTCGAGCTCAACAAGACAAGCGAGTTAGCCAACTACGCCACCGAGGCGGGTCCCTAACATATTAACGCAATTATTACATAAGCGTATAGCCTGAATGTATCGTAATAAAAAGTTAAACATGAAAAGCTAGGTACGGGAACAGAACCACAGCCATACTAATTACAATGCCACTAGTAAAATATGGACATGAATACAAGAGCAACCAGTTAGAAAAAGCTAATAGATCTGTTGTCACGTATTTATACGTCACGTGCTGTTATCTGATGCTATAACTTTTGAAATATATTTAATAATAGTAAACTATAATCAATTTTGGCCATAAAATATTTGTTTGTATTTTATAAAAGATTCTTCAAATGTCCATTTGTAAGAAAATCATGGTATACGTAGACGATTATTTGAATAAAAAATTGAAAGTCAAGTTCTGTAAAGAATTTTCCCTTCGCGGAAATCAAATACCACCTCAGATTTCAGGTAAGGTATGTAAGAAACGAATACATTAAGATAATTACCATGATTCTAAAATTCTGACAAAATCGTATTAATTAGTAAAGCAATACTAGACGTGAGAAAATTCTTAGAAATTTGGTAAAATATTTTTGATTTGGAAGTTTCAACTAAACCAAGAAAATGTGTTTGCTGCTAAATTACCTATTCGAAGAAATATTATATTTTAGGTATGTTTCAAATAGAATTTTACCTTCATAATTTGTAGTATTATGTGTATAAAATCTCTAAACGACAGTAAATTTAATGTGTACTTATCGTTTACGAATCTTTTATGCAAACAAAGACTATATTCAATGAAATAAAAGAAAACCTTCTTAAAAAAAAAGATATATAAAGTTTGTTCAAAGAATACCATCGTAAATTAATATTATACTACACACATATGGTTATCTTAATTTAGCTCCTCAAGAATCATACCTGTTTTACTTGGTATATTTTTCATATTCTGAATAATGTGTGGGCTTATGAATCGATACTTACATGAGTAATTAGGAGTGAGGAACAAATATATTTCGCGGTAGGTAATGTTTGGTCCTGCCAGGATTATATCATGGGACCATTGATCAGCAGGCACCTCTACTCATGTATTTATTACACTATATAGATAGATGACAGTATGTTTATAAATACTTACTTTATGGCATTAGTAACTCGAGATTTCATTGCCACACTTTTTTAAAATACCACAAGAATAGCCATGACTTGTGAGTGTTTCTCGATGGGATTTTTTTAAAGGTGAGAGCTCATCAAGCCCACGCCCAACCTCCAAAGATGGAGGTTCACCCCTATTGGCTGTCCACGACTGCGTAGTAAATATACAGATTGTTTAAAAACTCTTATCACAAACTACACATAATATAATTTGAACCAAAAGTAATACAAAATCCCCATAAACTTATATCCGGAAAACTATACTAATACAATTAAATTGTGTTCAAAGTGTCAGCGTACAGTGCTGGGAGAGCAAAGCTGTGCAAGATATCGTGTACAACAGGTTGCATAGAAGTTAGTCTCGCGGAAGTGCACATGTAATGATGGCAAGCACTTTTTCTGATGTAGGGCCGCTAATGAAGACCCTCAGAATGTATTCCTGTTTTTAAACGGATTGGTGTGTTTTTTTACTATTAATATTGTGGTATGTTCTGCTGCCGTGCTCTAAGATGTCAAGTTGTACAATGCCGTGCGCCTAACTTCTATTCAACCGGTGGTACACGCATGCTTACAAAGCTTTGCTCTCCCGGAACTGTACGCCGACATTTTGAACACAATTTAATGGTATTAATATAGTTTGCCGGTTGTAAGTGTGTATAGATTGTATATTAATTATGGCTTAGACAAACTATATGTACAGTTTGGGTTTTGAGTTTTCGAACACCCTGTATTCGCAGCTACTCTTCAGATCTGAAGACCGTATCCTCTATCCGAAACCCGAGTAGTCGCTGTGCCGTGGTTGATAGGGACACACGAAACTGTTTATAAATAGAAGGTATAATCAAATTCAACTACCTCTGTGGTCTAGTGGTCCTGTCAACAGATACAGAGGCATTGGTGTATGTTTTAATAACCTCTGTGTTAAACTTGGATATAGATAGGTAAATTAAACTCAAAACTGCCTAGGCTGTTAAAGTTGAACTTCATTGAGTTTAGATGGAAGGGAAACATAATAATAATAATAATAATAATAATAATAATAATAATAATGATAATAATGATATTTAGCACCACGTCTTACTACCCATTCGGGTTATACGCTTTAAGTACTAATTACTCTAATGGATTAAGAATTGGGAATGTTGAATTAGAGGAAGTGAACGCGCATTTGCGTGGAGGGAGAGCGGAAAACCATTTAGGGAAAACCACCCCCAGTTCACCTGACCGAGATTCGGACCTCGATCTCCCCGTCCTCAGCAGCCGAGCTCAACACGACGAGCGCGATAGCCAACTACGCCACCGAGGCGGGTGAAGGGAAACAGAATTAAGTTAAATATGTATACATTTTTAAAACCACAAAACCCACTTAAGTGTCTTAATGGTCTAAGGCGTCACTCTTGCAATACACTTTACTGATGATGATGGGTAGATTCGAGGTTCGAATCTTGGTCAGGACGTGTACTGAGGACGGTTTTTCCTAAATTGTTTTCCAATCTCTTTCCAACAAATGCGGGTGCACTGCTTATACATTCAATTGAAATAATCCCTAATTCATTAGCGTAATTAGAGCATGTGCGTCTGACCTGAACGGATAGTAATAAGTGGTGCTAAAAAATAATAAGATATACATAACAAAAAGTTTTTTTGACAGAACAGAGAATATATTGTTACAATAGAAGAATTTAGTATAAGTTTTAAGATATAATAATCTCAACAGTTCTTGAACATTTGAAGAGTACTGGGGAAAAATGGGATAGGTCCAATTTTAACTCAAATTAAGTTAGTGCTGCCATTTGAGACCTTTCTAATGCATTTATATTATGGTTAAAATAAGTATCTGTCATATTTTAAATTAATTAAAAAAAGTATTTCCTGCTGTCCTTAAGTGGTTTTAGATATACAAGTTGTTTTCCCCAGTACCCTTTATTTGTCTTGAGTATCCGCAAGTTGAATATAGCATTTTATCTTAATTTAAATGTTTCTTTTCAAATGTCTTCATGATCCTGACGGATATTGAAGAACTGTTGATATCACTAATAGTAGACAACTCAGCTTAAGAAATTTTTGCTTTAATCAGGCCAAACATTTTGCTGTTGTTAAGAAAACTGTAAAATAAAAATACTCATCCCAATTCGCGTTCTCTTTCAGATCACTTTAAACCCCAAGTAGAGAGATAATTGTAAGTAGAAAGTTTGGCCAACACAAAGGAAATTATAAATAATAATCTGTTTTTGATACCACTGGCAGGGAATCAGATTTATTATTACTAAAATCTTTAGTGCAAGAAACGTGTATATAATCGTAAGAAATAAACATTTTATTAATATTATTATTATTATTATTATTATTATTATTATTATTATTATTAGCACCGTGTATTACTTCCCGTTCGGGTTATGCGCACTTACGCTAATGTGTAATGGTAGGGTGATTGTGAGATGAAATGGAGGACCTACAGTTTAACGTGGAATCCGAACCACGGTGGAGGCCTGGCATTCCCCACGTTCACAAGATGTCTTGTCAGAGGTGAAGGAAGGGTTTGGTAATCAGATAAATCTGTGCCGGGGCCGAGGATTGAACCCCAGACCCCCAGCACAGAAGTCGGACACCTTACCCCTAGACCACCAGGTCACCATTTTAATTTTAATTTTAAATTGTAGCTAGCTAGTACCTTAGTCGAGTCCCACCAAGGCCAAAAAATGTATAATTGGTGACATGTGGGTTTAACCTTTCACATTGATAAATTCATGACCGGAGACTGGATGTTGTGCTTGCCCCAGTTTTAAGTTAGATTGTAAGATATATGAAGCTACGACAGGTCTAGCCAACTGGTAGTGGAAAATATATGGCTTGAATAAAAAAATTGACCCAGGCCACAGGCTGGAAACAGTAATGGATGTACAGTTGCCCCATGACTTCTTTGGTGCCGACTGACAGCTCACATCTGACTTCTGACAGTCAACATTTAGGTATATACCTAAATGTTGACTGTAAAAAGTGACAGCTGCTAAACACATGTTTTTTCAGATCATCTGGTTCGGCGTAGGGATACATAATTTGGTCTGGTAACTTTTTAAAGCTGTCAACTGTCAGCTGTGAGCTGTCAGTCAGCACCAAAGAAGCCATGGGGCTACTGTAAGTAAGCTAGCACCTGAAGGCGTTCGTTCCTATCAACGAGGAAGTATCCTATCAATCGTTGTCAAACCCCACGACTTAAAATACAGTGGTCTATGTCGTTTTATGGAACTACTTTTCTAATCGGTCCAAGCTTGTATTATCCTTTACCTAAAGACAGCCTTTTTCATGTTAATAAGAAAGTAGAGAAATAAAACTATGAAACCTCTTATCTAAAGGTAAAGAAGTAAGCTCGCTGTTAGTTTTAAAATTTTAAAATGTATGGTGTGAGCTCATAAAAAAAACTTTATTTTTTAGAGGAAGTCTAAATATCAGCTTCTTTTTCATCACACATTGTCTGATAGAAGAGCAAGTATTCTTAAAATTTCGTTGAAAATGAACTAATGTCATATTTTCCCACATTTTATTCTATTAATAAAACTCAAACGATAGGGTTTTTAAGTGAAAATATCCCTGTTAGAATCTTTTTACTTTATTTTGGCGTGAACTATATTTTGTAATAACGCATCGTATAATTAAATATTGAGTTAGAGCTGAACGTCTGCGCGGCAATTTCTCTCTTACCAAGGCGATCTCCTTAAGGTAATGAGGACAAATGCATCGTTATCATTTTATCTGGTTTGTTGGTGACGAAGAGTTTAGGGATTGAATCCCGACGGGTTATAATAAAGTGATTTTTCCCAACGCTTCCCTTCTATCTTTCCACTACACTTTCACTCAAATCTAACTCCCTAATCTCTCACCTCAGTGGTGCATACCTAACCTAATTTTCTTACGAATGGACATATATGATAAATAAAATATTACTAGATCTACTTTCACGTATTGATACGTCAGGTCACGAGAGCTTTATCATTCAATCAATCTGGTGACTGGTTTGCTGTAGCTCTCAGCTTTTTCCTATCCTTGGCAAAATTTTGATTTATATCTTTGTACCTTTTTCTGCCGTGGTGCACTAATACTGCGGAATAAAGTCTATCTGTCAGCAGGCATTCAATTAGGACGCACTTGAATTGTGGAATAAAGTTTTCCTGAAAGCTGGTGCTACATGAATTTTGGAACAACCTGAAATCCCATTCAACCCCTAGCCCCTAAACTAACCTAACCTAAACTATCCCGACCTAACCTTGGTGAACTCAATTTACGGAATAAAGTTTACCTGTCAGCTGGTGCAGATGAATTTCGGAACAACCTGAAATCCCATTCAACCCCTAGCCCCTAAACTAACCTAACCTAACCTAACCTAACTTAACCTCAATTTTCCACTTTGAATAAAGTAATTATGAATTTAATTTTCACCCCGAAGTTCATGTAAGGTTATTATTACCAACCTCGAATGAGTTCCGCATTTCGTGTGCACACATATTATTTGGTCCGCAATTAGTGTGCATCGTTTCTGCCAACCATCGTTCGCTATTTGACTCAATTACTCTTCTCGGTCTCCCTCTTGAAATGATCCCTTCCACATTTCCTTCTATAATTATCTTCATCAAACTATCATGTCTCAGTATAAGTACTGCCATGCTATCATTTATTTACTGTATACCTTTACAAAGTTTCTTTTAGTAATTTGCTTTTCTTAGCACTTCTGTATTTGATATCCTCTCCATCCATGATATTTTTAACATTATTATGTAGCACCACCTTTCAAATGCTGCTAATATTTTCCTTTAGGTTGCGCTGATGGTCCATGTCTCACACCCATAAAGCGCGACGCTCTATAAACATGCCTCTAAGGAACCGTTTACTAATTTCCAAATTTATGCCTGTCGAGGTTAGTAATATCTTCTTGTGATGGAAGGATTTCTTTGCTTGAGCTATTCTACTTCTAGTAACTTTATCGATATACCTTTAAAATAAAACCAATAATATAGTAACACGTTGTCAAAGTTAGCCGTAAAAAAAGTTTGTCTTTTATACATAAAAAAAGGTGCTTCGAATGCCAATTTGTAAGAAAATCAAGGATATGCGTACATTCCAAACAGATATTAAGATGCAGAGCAAGAATAGTACTATAAACGAATACAGTTTGATTTTAAAATCGCGGAAATTTATCGCAATGATTACTAGTATTATATAACTTAAATAGTGAGTTCAATAACTCAAATTTTACTGCTCTTTTCAGGGAAATAATCTGCTTGGAATATGGAGAAATATGAGATCATTATTAAGTGAGAAATACTCTAAAAACTTGTACATTCTACAGTAAAAAACACATAAAACAACATGGAAAGTGACGAGTGTTGTTCGTATCCAAGACAGGTAGTCTGTATTGCGATGTAGACGGTAGCCGCTAGCATATAAAAAAAAATAGAGAGAAAGACTAAAACATTGTATGTGTCTCTGAAGTGATGTGAAAAAATGGCTAGAGTTTTTTTTCTGACCCCCCCTCTCCCACCTTCCCGTTTCTCCGCATATCATTTCAATGAGAGTTCATACTTCTTGGAATGAAAGTCTTAGATGGAGGAGGAGAGGGGGGCTTTGTATAGGGGTGCTTCTTCTGTAGACTCGGGAGGCCCCGTCTTCAATCTTTTGTGAGCAGTTCTTCACGGGGGGAGGACAGGGGGCTCAGGATTCTAGAAGGTCTCGCCAAGGAGCACACCAGAGATGGGGGGNGAATCGTACTCCTACTGAAAAGATCCTCTTTCTTGTGTTGTGCTCACGTAAAATAACGTATAGACTCCCCCCCCTCAATATCACCCCATCACCCCTTTTCTCCATCCCTCTCTTAACCCGTACTCTCGTGAGTACTGTATTAAAACAACCCTCATGCCCTATTGCACTTGTTGACTTCACAGAGATGTTAAAGAGACAAAAACTGACGTTTAATCTTAAATTTCCCCCGATAGTAGAACTATTTATCGCTGTGTTTAGGAACATGTCTCTAATGAGCTATAAGGGTAAGCATAACGACAATACCTCAGACCATTCATTTATTCCTGATAAAAACTGAGAACAGGAAACGTGGGTATTTTTAAAAATAATTTTATACTTTTTAACATAAGTACTATTTTATGGTCTATAAGAAAGGTAATTTGTAGATCTACGCTTGTATAAACGTGGAAAGAGGAATGGAAAATCACTGTGATACGTTACTTGTAATAGAACTTTATTTTTTTTGCTTCCAGTTGAGATTAGAATCTCGTAATCTAATTAACAACAATGCAGTATTTTTCGAGACCTGACGCAACCCCTATGGATCTATACCCAAATGGTCCATTTACCTTGGTAAAAGAGATCAGCCAATTTCACTTTTCCTGCCTTAAAACTGTACCGTGGCCGTAGAAATCTTGTAAGAACGTTCTGTTATCAAATACTAGTTTTTATTTCAAGATCGTAAATCTTAAAAAAAAACCTCACTAAATATTGTTACCCTGGTTTGACAAAATAAGAAAAAGTGAAACTCAATACGTCCTCACAACTGTGATCCATGAATTATGGAAAAGTTGACATTAAAAATAAGCTATGCTTCAATACTATACGATGTTTGAAGATAATTTACATTTATATGATATTGTTTGAGAGAGTAAAATCACTCTCGTAAAGTGGTACGGTTTTCCATAAATTACAGATCATACACGCTTGGATATATCTTTTAAGGGTTCCTAACAAACACCTTTAAAATCTTTAGTAAATCAACAAATGTAATTGTTTATTTTACCTCATGTAAATGAGCTAGCTAGTCGACCGTTCTGTTCTTGAATGTACAGAAAGCAAACAAGAAAATTACACGAACCTTCTGAGAATAGAGATAAAGAGAGTTGGAAGGTAGGGATGTAAAGTGGAGAGGGTGGGAGGGGGGGGGGGCTGAATATTGACTGTGTTCCAGCGGTTACTAAGGTAACATCCAGCCAAGTGCCAAGCAATCTGCTTAACCCCTCTTCTCTCCACCATCATCTCAAACCCGACTCATTTAATAAAACATTTTTTTTTCAAAGCTTTTTACATTAACTAAGTTTCCATTTCTTGTGAAATAATATATAAACTTAATTATCTTCTCTTTTATTTAGTCACGTCTTCGTGAGTGAGTGAGTGGTTAAAAAATCTGACTGTAGATCTAGGATACTCTTATTCGATCCCAGACAGAAACGAAGCTCAGAGATTTTTGTACAGAAGAAACTTATTTCCAAACGTATTTAGTTTTTATAGCTATAGAATAAATTTTGGAAAGGTATTAAAATATCTAAACATATTTCTATCGGTTAACAATGATAACATTTTACTATATTATTAGTAATATTCAATAGGTATTTATATCTATCAAAAGTGACAGCTGTAGATTAAATGAACTGATGTATGGATGTATTAAAGTAGTTTTAGTAACCTTTGTAACTGTCAGATACAGTCAGTCCTTCTTAACTTAATCCAACTATAAACTACCTAAGCCGTTGTGTTTTAGTACCATATTAAGTTTTTAATTAAAATTCAATATTTGTAATTAAAAAAACTCAATTAGAATGGCATTAGAAAAATCAGGGACATGAATTATTCCATTTTTAGATTTATAAATAAATAGTTGCAAAAAATTAAATATCAATCTAGCTTGAATTTAAAAATATTTAATGATATCTGGATTTAAAAAGGAGTATACAAAATATTCAATCTGGCCCTGGTCCCCCTTTTTCTACTTTAAAAATATATATAATTTAGGGGCACATTTTATTGAAGTATATTTGACTTTAGTGACATTATAAAACATGTGTAACTCACTTCATTGGTCACATAATCTAAAGGCATCACTCCCAATATACTATAGTGCCGGTAACGGGGAGTCTAGCGTTCGAATACCAGTCGTGTGTACTGACGGTGATTTTAATAAAATATTTCCCATCCTCTATCCACACAAATTTGTTAGATATACTCTGAACTCTACCTTATTCATTCCTAATGAATTACGGTAAATGACCCATAGCTCGTACGTGTGGTATAACAAAAGTACAAAAAAAACTCATAAAATTGATAATATTTAGTAATAAAGTGGCCGCATGGTCTAAGGCGCTACTCTCGCAGTAAATTAGACTATCAATGGTGAGCAGATTGAGGTTCGAATCTCATTTGGGTGTATTGAGGGTGTTTTAAAAAAAAATGTTTTCATACTTTACCTTTATGAAAATTCTGGTATACCTCCTCTAAATATTACCTTCCTAATCCTTAAATCTTTCAGTGTAGTTAGTACATAATCATACAACCTAAACGGGTAGTAAGATGGAGTTCTAAAAAAATTACAAGCACGTAAACAATAATAATATAAAAAAATTTACTGCAAATGCAGCTACAACTACATACAACTGTCGCTATTAAAACTGTAAATGCACTTCTTTCACTATCACAATTAATACTATTACTACTAATAATAAATAATATATCGATAAAAATAAATAAATAAAATAAAGTTCTCCATCAGCCAAAATGACCATGTCTTTCAACATTTTACAAAAGATCTTTGATCTCCTTCTAAGCTCCCCCCCCCCTTCCGGCTCCACCACATACTCTCCAATCTAAATGTACCATTACCCCAAGAATAGAGGCTGATTCTTTGGTAGAATAGGTTCTCACATCAGTACAGATTTCCTTCAGATTCAATTTAAATAATTATTTGAAAGAAAAAAAAACCTCAGCAAAAATGAGAGGGATCTTTTATTCTTGACGATTCAATTTGCAAACATATTCATAACGAGGACCCATTAATTTGAAGCTGATGGCTGAGAGACTGGTTTGAGGAATATATTTCTTTTCCTGCGATTTAGTTTGAAGCGTATTCATGAGGTTTTCATTAAATGATAAGATTCTATCGTAGGGCCTAAGCTCACTAATTATAATGGTAACCACTCAAGAATAAGATGATTATATCCTTACCAGAACAAAGATTATGTGAAACATTTAAGAGTAATAATTTACCTATTTGTTCAAGAGGGTACTTTTTCTTTCTCTCTCTCTCTCTCTCTCTCTCTCTCTATATATATATATATATATATATATAAAGTACCCTCTTGAACAAATATACTATATATTTATAGGGTTTTTAGGGTACTTTTTCTTTATATATATATATATAAAGAAAAAGTACCCTCTTGAACAAATATACTATATATTTATATATAGTAGAAAAGGAATTAAAAGTTATAGAATACAAATATCCGAACTAGGTTATGTTTATTATTTAAACAAGATGTTGCAACGAAGGGATTACGCAAGGTTAGGGAAATGTGGAGAAAGTTAGTGAGGATGGATTAATTACGGAGTTGTTTTTTGAGCTATATCACAATTTCTGGCCTGCACCGTAAAGGAACACCGTGATTTTGAATTTATGTATGTATGTATGTATGTATGTATGTATGTATGTATGTATGTATGTATGTATGTATGTATGTATGTATGTATATGTGCCAATGTATGTATGTGTGTGTGTTTATGTATGCATATATGTATGCATGTATGTTCATAAATTAACATTTTGGTGCTCAAAATTGACAAATTATGTATTATATTATTATTTAACTGATACAACCTTTCGAACGTGACATCTAAAAAAAAATATTGATGTATGACTATTTGAAGGTTTGGGTAGGGATTTACGCTAAATAGGCCATATATGGCTGTGTTTCTGATATATACTAAATAATCTATGATCTCGACACTTATTTCAGAATATTTCTTAAGATGGGAGTTTAGGGGGACGTTATACAAGTGTAGTTTATACCTACTTGAAATTTTCATATTAAAACATTTTTGGACAAAAGAAATCAAATATTACTTCAATAGTGACGTATTATTTAATTTTCTTCACACGGTGATATCAACAGATCTTGAATATTTGCCCATTGTACCCTGGAATATACCAACAGCTTTTTCTATTAATTTAAAAATGTTATCATATAATTCTGCTAGGCTTATGAGAGATATTCATCAAATGTTAAGATCACCATGTGAAGAAAATTAAACTATATGTTTTACCTCGGGAGGTATTTTTTTTAACTTTAGCCAAAACAATGTTTGGCTATACAAACTGAAAAAAACCAATACTGCCCTGACTTGGTGCTGGGTCTTTTTTTAGATTTAAGTTAGTTTATAAGTCATATGGTGATACAATCAATCGATTGTGAAAGTACGTGATAAATATTTCAAATAAAATAATCGCCATTGAACTATACTGACGGAGCGGCTGCCACCTGTTAGCGAATATAGTGCCAAATTTGGTGGATATAGGCTGTCTTGGGGACAGCATAATGAACTTTCTGACCATTAATATCAGTTTTCTAGCCCGAAACTGCTATTTTTCTCATTCAAGTAGCAACTCATATTTGTCCTCACGAATCTTAGGTGATCTCAATCAAGAAACACTGCTTCACAGAAAGTCTGGATGCACTGGGGATCGAACTCAGTACCTCTGGATCTGTAGCCAGGAATTCTGACCACAATACTGCAGAGATGGTTTAGATAAAATAAGAAATATATAAAAACAATAGATAAAAACTACTGTATCGTTTTCCGTAACATGGAACTCACCTCAGATATTTAGCCTGGCCCGCTAAAGGTGAGTTTACTTATTGTGGTAGCGTGCCCACAATAGTCAGATACCTCCAGCGATGCGGTGACGTCAACTTTGCCTATGTCATCCAACAGGACGCTTCAGAAAATCCAGCGGTGCGATGTATTATCAGTGACCTACGTCAGAACATGACCGGTGAGTTGTTGTTTAGGCGAATGAGACTTGTTTTGTGTCGGCTGTCCAGCTGTGCGATGTATATATCTGTGACCTACGTCAGAACATGACCGGTGAGTTGTTGTTTTGGCGAATGAGACTAGTTTTGTGTCGGCTGTCCAGCGGTACGATTTCGTCAGTGTGCGTGTGTGTTGGACTTGAACGCTTGTGCTGGGAAGACCCTCTTTCTCCGTTGGGAGGATTTGGTGTTAAAATTTAGTGACACAGGTAAGGTATACCTTTTATTGTTATCTAGTTACTATCATTTGTACTGTCTATTACAACTTTCAAAGTTGTTTTATTTATCGTAATGTTCACAAACTTCAACAGATCTAATGGGACTAGAATGAAATAATTGACCTATCGTGCAATGTGAAAACTACGTCACGTAAGATAGTTTAATATAATAGAACCCTTTAATTTTATTGACTTAAGTGTTATTTATGATAATAATTTTCTTTCTATACTGCAATATTTGACTAATTTGTGTAAGTAAGGGATATATCTGTGCCAATGTTTTGGGGAACTTCTATGGTGTAAATATCTTTTTTTTTCTCTCACCTGCCATAAGCTCTTGTGTTAAAAATCTAAGAATATTAGTAGTTTACTCGTACAACAAGACCGATAGTTTTGGATCTATAATTATAATTTTGATTTAAATAATGTTGAGTCGTAACATTTTAGTGATATTTATAACTTTTAAAGGTGCTATTAATTAATAGAATATTAATTCTCCTTTGTTATAGGGTGTTCATTGTTTATCCTTGTCAGGTCTAGTTGTATTATGTGATAACTGAGGTATTACCGATTGTAAAAACATTCTGTATAGGATAGAGTGCACCGCACTATTATTTTATGGGTAATTCAATACCTTTTTTTATTAGAATTGCTTGATATCAAGGTTAATACTTGGGATGTTGGTTTAAGTCATATTTTATTAAATTTATTTAATTTAAATTAAATTAATACATTTGGTAGATTTAATTAAAACTGGTAATTTACACCTATAAAGGATTACATTTATTGTTGGAACCACGATATTTATACACGGGGTTTATAGGGTTTTTGACTCTGCATCTTGGGGTCTGGAGTTTGTTTCCTGGACTGTGTTCTGCCGACTAAAAACCACAGCCGTGGTACTTATTCAGTGGTTGCCTATCCACTTACTGGTGATTTGGGGCACTCACGAGTGAAGTTTTTTCAAGTTGCATAAGACTCACATAGACCGATAAGTGATACATTAGATTTTTCTTTTCTAAACTTAACTTCAAGGATGCTGACATAGGAAGATTGATTTTGGTTGAAATTATCCGAGGAAGTTACCACTAGTGACTATCGTCGAACCAGTGACGCCTGTGCCTACTGTAGGGAGCGTTAGCTTTAACTTAAACGTGCATATTAATTTGGTTCTTTCAGCGTGGTGGCCACTCGCAACTTACAATTTGTTTTTGGTATATCGTATCCTGTATTTGTATATTGTTGGTTAGTAATTAGGATTGGACTACTATTATTATAATTATTATAACTCTTAAAGATGATGGGTTATATGGTGTTGATTTAGCTATTATTATTATAATTATAATTATAATTATATTAAGCCTTCAAATCAATGGAAATCCCTTTCAACCAAAATATGGGCTCTCAACGTTAAATATTAATTTAATTTGGAGTAATTTTGTTACGTGTTAAGTTTAAGTGAAAGCTCAACGAAGGTTGGCGATGGTTGTCCCATTAGACTTGTGTACCAGGTCAATACTCATACCATTTTGAAGTTGTTTAAAACTATTTTCATGTATGTAATAACATTTGAGTTCCCCTTGATTAAATTTGAATTTCATTCTAGCTACCTAAGGATTAAAGTTGGATACTTAATAAGGGCTGGGAGAATACCTGACCGGAGGAATAACCGTATAATAAAATATAGTTATTGGGATATTCCTTTTTTTTTGTGAGTACTCCTAACTGGTATGAGTCATTTTTATTTTTGGGATTTATTACAGAAAAACTATAGGAAAATTTTAGATGGTTTTGACAAACGTTAGTCTACATTGTTTATCAGTTTTTGCAGATTCGTTAATGGTAAACATATGGGTGTAATATTTATTGGGGGTTTAAGTAAAGTTCTGAAGTTGATCCCTGTCCGAACGGTGATTTATCAGTCCGGGTCTGCCTTACTAGGGGAGTGTTGATATTCAACCTTGCCTTACTAGGGGAGTGTTGATATTCAACCTTGCCTTACTAGGGGAGTGTTGATATTCAACCTTACATCTTACGAATGAACGAATTCCTCGTTATAGTTTATGTTCACTGCCGCCAAAGAGGTGGCGCCCAGCAGTCAAAGCTCTCCTGGGTTGACCTTGAATTTAGTGTGAGCATTACCAAAAGTTCCATGAACCTGGGATTATCATACAACTTATAAATATTTAGCACCGAGTCTTACTACCCATTCGGGCTATACGCTTTAAGTACTAATTACTCTAATGGGAATGTTGAATTAGAGGAAGCGAACCCAGATTTACGTGGAGAGAGAGTGGAAAACCATTTAGGAAAACCCCCCCTCCAGTTCACCCGACCGTGATTTGAACCTCGATCTTCCCGTCCTCAGCAGTCTGGCTCAACATGACAAGCGCGTTAGCCAACTACGCCACCGAGGTGGGTTATCATACTACTTGACACTTCTTTCAGGCAATCAAATATTCCTAGAGTTGTCTTATAACGAGAAAACTATTTTCTTACTTTGTACCAAGTTAAAAAAAAAGATATGTCTCACAACAGACTCTCCAATTTTTTCTTTTAAAAATGAACCTTACTAACAAAAAAAAGTCTCAGGAAAATTACTACACGTAAATATAGCATTATTTTGAGGAATTCGTTTATAAGGGAAATTAGTTCTCATTGAGTTTTATTTTTGTTGTCTATGAAGCACAAACAGTGAAATATGAAAGGAGAAATAAAGTGAAGATTGAAGTCTTATTTAATTCTTTCTCCAGTAATTAGGTTTCTTATTTATAAATCGAATTTATAAGGTTATTTTATATAAACTTTTCTAGTATTGCATATAGTGTCAGAAGGCAAACTTAGTCAGCTCAATATTATTTTTGTTAATAGCTTTTTTAATAATAAAAAAGTTAATAAAGACAACGAAATTAATGATAGTGACACATTCAATTAATTCATCTGTATATTACACGTTTAATAAAATGTTACCTAATTGAACAATCAATATAGCAAAGCAATTATTACAACGTGTGGCTTCGGTTTTTGACAATAATTATTACATATTTCTCTGTACACCAAAGGGCATAGATAAAATAATATTCACTTTTACTAAGACATTGAGAAAAGTGGAACTTTTCTGTCCACTAAAGAGCACAGATGAAATAATATTCACTCTTACAGAAACAATGAGCCATGTAGAACGTCTCTGTCCACCAATTTCCTATTTCCCTGACCTCTGGTTAAACATATATTTGCGTAAATCTCGAAAATTATTAGATTTATAAAAACATATTTCAACCAATTTATTTTATTTATAGCAATTGTTCTAAGACTCTCAAAGATATGTGGGTATATTACCAAAATTTGAAATATCTTCCAATTTAAACTTCCCTCTGAGAATCGAATATAAATCAAAATCGTTTGAGCCAATTTCGAGAAAATTGATTTATTTTCTCTCTTTTAAACTTTAAGTAAGCCACCCTTAATGTTAGGGTTGGATATATAGTTTTGAAAACCACTTGGGGGAACCTTATTAAAATAAAACCTTAAAATTCAATGTTTGAATCAGATCAGTAAATTGATTAGGCTCTAGGCCAAGATAAGGACACACAGGCTGCATCGAAGAAATCACGACATCCAATAAAATCTTGAATTCAATATTTTTTTTTACGATCGCCATTATTTTTTTTATCTCCTAGAGGTCACAAGACATAATAAATTGAACAAATAATACTGCTGCATTCCATGAAGACCATTTTATGTTATAATTATCTTATTGTTTAATAAAAAAAAAAGTATTACCTTTGACCGCAATATTTTACATCGCAGGAACTAAATTCATTTTTAATAATATACTTCACCACTAAAATTTCTACCACCTTTTGTCAAAACTCACTGAAATGTATTGCCTGTATGAACACAATTTTAAATTTAAGTTTGAGTCAATTTAAATGTTGTAGTTTAAATTATGTACGTTTGATAGTGAATTGTAGGAAAGGTAAAAAGTTTTTTTCATTTATTTGAGGTATTAACGTGAACATTACGAACTAACTGATTACATCAGCACACGAGAATTTCTATGATAAAGAGCGAAGGAGCCTACACATTTGCAGGGAAATGTATTTTCAGATATTTTTCAGGGTTATTTTACATCCCACAATCGACATGCAACCAGCTTTACTTCCCCTCCGAAGAAAGTTGTAGTACGGATTTTTATGGTTATATAAAGATCCGTCGACCCCAGCTGGGTTAGAGCCCATGAACTTCAGGTTCTGGAGACAAATATTTTACCACAAGACCACGGATGTCTACGTTAGTTGGTTGATGAATAATTAATGCTTAAAGTACAATACACTCTTCTCAGGTGAATTAATTATATATAAAATTAATGAAAGGGGTATTTAATAATAACTTAATTAAGAATGGAATGTATACTAAATTGACCAAATATATGTATATAAACCAAAATATTCCTCCCTCATTAAGTGTTATGTGATCGTGTTGGTAAATATTATGACTATATGGCGAAATATTAAAACCTTACAATTGGCACCAATAAATCAACGTAATTTTAGCATTGCGCAATGTTATTTTAATGTTAGGCTATCATGACTGATGAAGATAATATTTTAGATTGACAGCTCAGATAACAAACCATATTTAATTCTTATTACATAAACAAATAATAATAGTTTCGATTTAGTCATATTATTTGTTATTTAGGTAACATTCTTAATAAGGTAATACAAACATTTATTATGCAATCATTATTATTTTTAATGAAATACCTTTAATATATTTTGATTAATTTTAATCCAGCACAGATCTATCTCTGGTCATATATAGTGTTTGCAATGCACTATTTATTCTTGTATAGATTATACATTTTTGCTACTTTTATTTATCTTATGGCTTATGGCTCTGAACAATAAGAAAGTGGCAGAGGTATGAACTATAATCCTATATATTATTTATGTTATCATCCCTTTTTCTCAACTAATACAAAGCTTACAGCGATGGATAAGGTATCAGTGGATAGAGGGTTTTACCGACTTCTGACATAACATACTCAGTTAAGGTTAAAACACACAGTTTGTTTAAAATTTAAGTTAAAAGAAAAATCTAATAATATTTTTGTATCTATTACCAAAAATAAGCTCTCTTTGCTATTTTGTATTTTACTTCGCTGAGTATTTAATTTCAACAACCCTACAAAAGATTAATTTTTTTTTGGGAGGGGTGTGTGTGGAGAGTGGAAGGTTGAATGTTTATAAGTTTCACAAGGGTTTACTGGTAGTAATGAAATGCAACATACAGCCAGTCCTTGTTATTATTGGAGTGAATGTGTCGCTTGGTAGACTGATGTGCATTGGTAACTTCTGGCATTGGTATCTCACTCCTCATTTCCCTTGTAAGCCTCTTCAGTGATGCTGTCGAGGAGCCAACCCCCATTCGAGTTGAGTACTATACATACATAATTTTATTATAAAAGGAAAGTTGTAAGATTTTACGTTTGGACATTGTTTATACTCATTTTGAAACAAATGATATAAACATATTTTAAAGAAAGGGAAATGCACAGTATCCGACAATATTTCAACGCAAGAGGAGCTAGAGAATGCTCCCAAATAACAATTCCTCCCGAAACAATATCACATAGCAATGTCCTCTCGGGAATTCAAACCAAAGTCAAATGGGGCAAAAATCAAGTAGTTCAAATGAAAAAAAAAGAGAGAATGGGGCAGAATGGTCAAGATTACATGTGTCAATAGACTCGGGATAACGTCACCCATGGAACTAAGATCTTTTAAAATAACACAGACACGTGAGACTTACGCTTTGGAGGCACCAGGGACGTAATGTATTTAAAGTGTAGCAATGGGGCGAGGAGATATAAATATATAGTCTACATATTAAAAAAATATATATACACACATATACCTTTTTTTTTTAAAAAAAACTTGTTTTCCAGTAATACTCTCCTAATCCAGAATTATTTTAAATAATCCAACATTTAAAACAACATAGGTTTGTTTGGACGGAAGTGACTCTCTCTATTGAAAGAAGAAACTCTTGAATTTAGTATATATATATATATTTTTCCATTGAAATGTACGGTATGCATGCTAGTTTGACATGGGCACATATTTGCATGATGAGTAGGTTTTGGCCTGGCTTGTCACTCGCTGTACATATTGAACGTGACCAGAGGCGTTACTGCGACCCCAATTGAAATTATACACAGCACTCAGATTCTGAGTCTAATCAATAAAACAATAAATGGCTGAATTATGTTTGGTTACAGGCCCTAAAGCTGGATATGGCATGCTAGCTGAGTTTTTTGTGGTTTAAAATATTAAAAGAGAACTAGAAATATTTTTTAATTAAGAGGGTGTATCATAATTGTTTTTTATATTTTTACTTTTTAATGCCAATAGCTATATATTTTTTTAAATATGAATAGACAATTTATAATTTAGAAGGTGGAGATAGAAAAATAATAATATAGTAAAAAATCAAAGATATTCTAGAATTTATTTTAGAAATATTTAATATTGATCCTCTAAAATACACCGAGGCATTGATATGATTTTATTAGGACACGACTCAAAAACTAATTTAACCAAAAGTATATATTGTAGGCGCATAGTTATTTTAAGGTTTATTCCGGCAAAAGGTTAACCCACGCTTGTACATTTCCTTGAAAGTCAAGAGTGTTGGGTTGCCATCCTGCTGAGAGTAACATATATCCCATATATATTGCATCCTGTTGACGAGCGAGCGCGGTGCGACCGATAAACCTTCCTGGCTTGTTGGACATCGAGATTAGTAAGATTAAGTAATAGTAATAACACCTTGTATAGTGATTGGTTGATAAAATGTAGGGGAAGAGCTTCACCCCAGATGAAGAGAAGCCATGCTGGTGCATGAGTCAGCATCTAGCAACGACTGACTTAACAATGGAGGAAATAAAATGTGATATGATGGTTCCCCATCGGAGGGTCGATCGTGGGTCTATTGGAAGGTTTGATAGCCCCGCTATCGTGCATGCTCCCTCGTCACGGGAGATATGCCCGGTTACCTATGTAGTAGTTTAGTCATTTGAATCGATTAATAAATATAAATTATTGGACCTACACTCAAGCCTCACTCCCCACGAACCACCCATTCCAACCCCTACCACTCGGGGTCCATCCCAACCATGTAACTCCCTACGGTACTGCGGTAGTGCCGTAGTTAGGGTTGGCTACTGGGCACCCAGATAAAATGGGGGACGCTATAATAAGGTTTTCCACCCTCAACATGCAAATGTGTTAGTATATCTTATCTAAATATGTTTTAAAAATCCCTGTGAGGGTAATAAGACGTGATGCACAGCGATGTTTATATATAGGTATTTACACTCATAACTTATAAGGTAGGGAGGGGTGAAGAAGTTACTGTTTAGAGCAGTGGTTTTCAAACTATGGTCCACGGAGTCCCTGGGCTCTTCCATAATTACGGCTTCGCGAGGCAACTTTATAATACTCTTTACTTATTTTTCACACTATACAATCGTCCAACACCTTAGAACAGTCGATAGTGTGTTTGTATACTGAGCTAACAATCCCGGGCTCAATTTCAGACATGGCCGAAAATTTATCATTGGGGAAAATTTTGATTTACCCAGGCCATAGGCTGAAAATAGTAATGGACGTAAACTATACAATAGCTTCAGTAATTAGTATTGCCAACATTTTCGAATCTAAATAAAGGAAATTTTTCAAAGGAGCAGCCAAAACACACAAAGATTTACCCTTGTGTTATACTTTTACAGTCATAAAATGTAACAGTTCTTATTGAATGTTTATAAAATTAGTGTAGATAATTTTATGAAGGGCCCAATATTAGATTTTTTTCCCTGTGCAAAGGATCCTTTGATTTAAAAAGTTTAGGAACCTCTGGTTCCGTGGAAATGTACACCGTATTTATGTGGTGTTAACTTGATAAACCATTTATGATTTAAAAAAAACTCAAGTCAAGATTCTCTTACCTTAATGGCATTGGTAATCCATTCTATTTCAATAATGACGCTTGAGACCGTTCGACCACCAATGAAGGTAAAAGGAATTAAGACTTAGCTAACAGGACGAGCTCCTGCGTAAATAAAGCTATATTTTAAACCCCCTTTCCACCGCCAACCCCTGCTCTGGGATTTATAGTATAAAGGGAAGAATAGTAAGTACTTGATACATCTAAAAATGTTTCTTATTTTAGCTAACTGTTAAGGTTTCGTTTGTTTATATAATTTATTGCTAAAATTAAATGCATTTCAAGCATCCTGGGGTTTTTTTTTGTCCTAAGGAGTTTGCTTTACCTACATAATTTAACGCCATTTTTAACTATCAAGGAATTAAATTATCTTACTTAGAACTTAACATAACCTCCCCTCGAGAACTTTGGTTTTTTTAATATATATGATGGCGTACAACCCGAACCGGTAGTAAGACGCGGTGCTTAAAGATATATCTATGATCTTAAATCTTGATCATAAGTATTATAATAGTATAGTTAATTGATTCGAAGAATGCTAATTTTGATACAATTAATAATAGCTTAAGTGAAAGACCGGTCTAAGCTCTAATGTGCAACTCTCGTGTTAGACTGGCCTGCTGAAGACGGGATGGAGATTGAGGTTTGAATCCCGGTCGGGTGTACTGAAGATGTTTTTTCCTAAATGGTTTGCCACTCCACTTTCATATAACTGCTGGTAGATTACCTCTAAAATGCTTCCTTCCTCATCCCTACCCCATTAGAATAATTATATGTGTAAAGCCTGATCAGGCAGTAAAACGCGGTGATAATATTAAATATAATAATACTCTTATTGGTAAAATATTTCTAAGAATTGTTTTCTATATTTAAAAATAAAATAGGTTTATAATAGCTAAAATTATTAATGATTGGTGCATATTTAACTTCTTGTTATGTTTATCACTTTATTATTTAGAATAGCTAATATTGTTTCGAGGTTATTATAAAATGATTTTTTTTAACAAATACTGATGTAGCTATTATAATGTTAAAAAAATAGCACCGGTTGCGATTACGTTAATTTATTTATAAGTTATGAATAAATGAATATCTTAATTGACAGAATACTACTATTAAACAAATTTGAATAATTCACGAGGAGTACTTTGTGTGTGTGTGTGTATGTTTCAAGCCTACATGACACTTGAGGACGCCAAGCTAGCACGCACAATGAAAATGGCTTATTCTCCTTTACACTTCATCGGGGGGGCCCAAGCTAGAAACACAATAGTCGACTCTTGTGTCATAAAAACCATCTTCTCTCTCTCTCTTTCTCTCCGGAGCACGGGATATGGGGGTGTTTTTGGAGGGTTTGAGGCCAGCGCGACGGAACTAGGTCGCTACTTCCTACTTGTGACAAAGTGGGGTTCACAACGAAACAATCTGTGTGTGTGTGTGTTTTTGTGTATGTGTGCTCGCTGAGCTCTACTACCCGTTCGGGATATCTTCTTATTTACACCAGAGTAGTGATGTGATGAGAATAGTCGGATTGAGAGGGTAAGTACAAGAGTTTACGCGGAGGAAAATGGGGAAACCACTTGGGATGGACTACCTAGAATACAAATGAATATCTATATTATTAAAATGAAGAATTTGTCTGTCAGTCTGTCATGAGCATAGCGCAATATCTACCACATGCAGAGGTCTACAAAAAAAAATCAATGCACCGCAAAGTTGTAATTTTAAAATTTTACACGTTAATTTTTTTTTAATCGCGTTTTACTAGCCATTCGGGTTAGTACGCTTAAGTACTAATTACGATAATGGATTAGAATTGGGAAGGTTGAATTTAGAGGAAATGAAACCTTATTTGCGTGGAGGGAGAGTGGGAAAACTACTTAAGAAAAACCTCGATCTCCCCGTTCTCGACAGTCTGAATCAACACAAAGCTCTCGCGTTAGCCAACTACGCCACCGAGGCGGGTTTTAGCTTGATTAAAAACTGGGTTGAAATAAAATCAATATTAATAAAATAAAGAGTTTGTTTGTCTTTCATGAGCATTGCACGATGTATATCCAAAGCAGAGGTCCACAAATTTAAAAATTAATTACCTCTGTGCACGAAAATGTTCATCTAGAAATTGTAATTTTAAAATTTAATGTTACCTCTCAGGTGAAATTACTGACTATTGCAGGAGATAGAGGCTCGCTATTCCGATCAGGTGTACTTAGGTTATTTTACATTCTACCTTCACGCAAATGCGGGTACACTTATTATACATTCCTCATTTTCCCTCCTAAGCTCACTAGCTTAATTGGTTCATATGTGTACATCCCAAAAGGATTGTAAATCGTAGTGCAAATTTTATATTTTTTATGAACTTCACAATGCTACTGATACTACAACTATTACTACTACTACTACTACCACTACCACCACC
>CABFVX010000379.1:233457-248563 GCA_902151425.1 Timema shepardi
CACCACCACCACCACCACCACCACCACCACCACTACCACTACCACTACCACCACCACCACCACCACCACCACCACCACCCCTACTATTACATGTACATATTTATCGCATTTATGATGAGACATCAGCTGATAAGAACATTGTGCCTAGCTGGACCATGTTTAATGTTTAATATGTACTCCTGGTACAATAAAAAAAACTACTACTATTACTACTACAAAAACTATTTATACCTCTATAGTCTTAAGGTACTGTAAAATAATAATAAAAACTGTAATAAAAACAATTTGGTGGTCATATGGTATAAGGCGTCACTCTCGCAATAGACTAAACTTCCAATGACGGGGATATTATAGTTCGATACCGGTTGGGTGTACCGAGGGTGGTTTTTCCTAAACGGTTAACTACTCCCTATCTCCACACAAATGCGGGTACACTCCCTCTAAGTTCAACCTATCTCATCCCTAACCCATTATCATATTAATTATATATGCGTTTAACCCGAAAAGGTAGTAAGACACGGTAGGAACAATTTTCAAGTGTATGTTTCCTTAATACATGTTGACCCAGTAAAATGAGCCTTTTTGATAGAAAGTCGTTGAGGGGGTGGAAAAGGGGGTGGCTGAAGGTACAATGCTCCGCCCGCTAGTTTAGGGCTAACAGGTGGCTGTATCTCTGCACATGCTCGAGTTTCTCTCCCTCACATTTCTTCCCCCTCCCTCTTCCTCTATATCTCACCCCTTGACCCCCAGTTCTATAGACAGGGACCCCCAGCGAAGTCGTCTCGCGTTGTGTTTGTTACCGGCCACACCGAGCAGAACAGCTACCAGCTTCATAACAAGAACCGAGCCTCCTTCCTTCTTCACACAATTAACAGCTCAACAGTTAAATCGGGCACCCTTAATAAACACACACATCCTCTCTTGGTTTGTGGGCTCGTTTCATTAGATATTGGGTTGCATAATTTGAATTATTTTCCAAAATTTGTTTGTACATTTCACTACCTTTTTAAAAAAAAATATTATTTTAATATCTAGGTTTATAACTTGTTTGAGTTAATTAAGTTTAATTTTTTACTTCAATTTTTTTTATTTATAATTTTTACCTTCACCGCAGACGTATTCATCAGTGATCCAAGGCGAGCCCATGACGACAACAAGGTAGGAACCAAAGCCATCTTTTATTGTTATTATTATTATTCGTTGGTTACGTAATTAGTATGTGTTTATTTGTATATTTTATGAATATTTATCACGTTAATTGAGTAGACTTGCTGTTCTATGAAAAATAATACGATGTTATATGTTTGCTTTGTACAAATATCGTTTCTATTTTTAACAATTTCGTATCAATTTTCGTCCGAGTTCCATCAGTCATCTTTAAATTGTTGTTTCGTCGCTAAGTTCTTGCATATGTCTAGATAGCTATGTGTGAGATTCAAATAAAAATAAATAAATTAATATGTGATATTTATTAGCTAAAATTGGGTCGCTTGTATTGGAAGCTTAATATACGTTCTGTTTAATTAAGGAAACTTCTTTTATTCCTAAATAGCTTTACAATCTTGAATAATATCAGCCAATAGAATACACATTAATGTATTTAAATTATATTTTACAAATTTAATTATGTTTAATTAATATCTCTAACGTAGTCGAATTTTACATAATTGAGGTGGTTATTAAAAAAATATTGAGGTAAAATAACTATTGCAAAATATTGATTGATTCAATAAAGTATATAGAAAAACTTACTGTGTATTGACATAGAAATAATTAAACCTTTTAGGGTGAAAAATACATTAGTAAGCAGACACTAATGCAGGTAAATGATAATTTATTGTATTTATAGATAGTTTAGTTTGCACCATAAGTTCGAATAATATATTTTCCAAATATTATCTCGATAAAATATGAAAACGAAAATTAATATTTTATCTTTATCATTTATAAAAGAAAAAAGAGAGATAATTTCATGATATAATTGTTTAACGTATTATTCATATGACTTAATTACCATACATGCTACATGCACGACACATGATACTCTAAACTTAAGCGATGTTAATCTCACGTTTACGAATATCTATAGTGATTTCTCAAAATTTGTTTCACATAGAATGAGCCGATAAATTATATATGTCTGTGTATTTACACCATAATACGTTCAATGACACTTAAAATGAGAATCAAATAATGAAACAACCACTTACTTAAATACTGAAATTTTCAAATTTGAATATTTTATTTTAGTCTAGGTGACCTGGCGGTCTAGGGTTAAGGTGTCAGACTTCTGTGCTGGCGGCCGGGGTTCAATCCTCGGTCCCGGCAAAGATTTATCTAATTACCAAACCCTTCCTCCACCTCTGACAAGACATCTTGTGAATGTGGTGAATGACAGGCCTCCACCGTGGTTCGGATTTCATGTTAAACTGTAGGTTCTCCATTTCATCTCACAATCACCCTACCATTACAAATTAGCGTAAGTGCGTATAACCCGAACGGGTAGTAAGACACGGTGCTAATAATAATTATTATTATTTACTCTAGGATAGTTTTTGGAGACACATGGACAACATTTCACTTACATAGTCAACTCAGCTCAAGATATGTATTTTATTTGATAAAATATGCTTCTTTTTTGTTTAAAAAAAATGAAAGCATATTTGCTTTGAAATATAAATGTTACACTCCTAAAGTGAAATCAGCCATTTCATCAACTAATTATATTTCCACCCTTCGTTTGAGCTGACTTTTTCACTTGTTTTTTCACTGACTGGGCAAAAACCTGTTTATTTAATGATTTAGTAGTGCTTGGAGCTGCCCAGCTCATTAACTGAACGAGCTTTTGCCCGTCCCAGGAAATGAATAAAGGAAGAAAATGTTTGGCTCAAACCTTTCATCATTTTAGAATAGAAGGTTAGGTTAAGCTTGTTAGAGTGGTTTATAATTCTTAACATGTAATAACATAAAATCAATTTTAATCAAGTTTGTTGTAATATACATATATAAAAAAAAGTACCCAAAGCACAACAATTTATGAATTTTCGTGAATGTAGGGAGTGCCAAACCTCCACCGTGGTTCGGATTCCACGTTAAACTGTAGGTACTCCATTTCATCTCACAATCACCCCCACCGTTACACATTAGCGTAGGTGCGTATAACCCGAACGGGTAGTAAGACGTGGTGCTAATAATAATAATAATAATAATAATAGTAATGATAATAATATTTAAGAATTATTACAGAAATACTGTTTCAAATTAATAATCAGTAAGATCTTAACTACGTTTCTAAGTTATTCGGTTAACCGTATAAGACCCGGACTTGGTGTCTATCGGAGCAATGAGACGATTTTCAGACGTCCAGTAAGCCCGGTTTACTTAGGAATTAATTTGTTATTTCAAAATATTGCTCATGCCAATAATGGAGATTGAAGATATTTCCTCATCAGATTAAAATTTTAAATTTTTATTTAGTTTATAAAAAAGATTCATGAAAAAGTGAAACTAACTCATTTTTAACTACATGTTACAATTGTTATGAGATAAAAGTAAATATATTAAGATTATGGCAGGAAATAAATTTTTAGAAATAATGAAACAAAATTGTGGCCAACATGATAATCTTTTACTTAAATTGTATTGTTACTTTATAGTTATTGATAATTTATATACAAATTGACAGTTGCATATCGCTTAGGATTAAAAATAAGCCTGACGCCGTGAGATAATGTTTGATACTACATTTCATACAGTTTTGTAAAGTAAGTTGCCTTACAGAATATAAGGGTGCCATTGGCAAGATTTAAAACTGACGCCGTGAGATAGTTTTGATACTACTTTTCATATAGTAATGTAGTGCAAGTTGCCTCATAGAATAGAAGGGCGCTATCAAGTACGGTTAGATTCATGGTGTTTTTTCCACTAGGTCTTTTTTTTACCCGTTCGGGCTATACACACAATTCGTCTAATTTGATGTAAATAATTCTTGCATTTAACAAATTTATATCTCACAGCTCACACAAATAAGATTATAGACTTAAACTTTTATTGAACCATTTAACTACCTGTTCTTCAAACGGGATTTTTTATTTACAATAATACCGAATATTAAAATTATATTTTAATGTAGAATGTTAGACATTGTTGTGCCAATTTATTTTACAGAAATTAAAAAAAAACACTTATTAAAGCAATTGTTAAATGTAATAACAAAAAATATTGAAATTTTATTACTAATATGATACAGTTTCCCATCGTTAGGCTTCCAACAGTTTAGGAACTAGAACACCGGACGGCCTGAAAAGTAGTGTTCTAAGGCCACAATTTTCTTTAAATATGGCCGCAATGTTTAATCTATACTTGGAACATTTCAAATTAGGTCAAATGAAAATACGATAAACGGAAGCTGAGAAAACGACCAAAAATAAGTATAGTGTAGCTGCCATCTTGGAACAAAATATTGGAGGCAAACTTTAATTAGTTTATAATTATGTTAATTGGATGACAGCTACGTATATGAGAAATCTCAAAACAATCGGTATGGTGGTTTTTGCGTGAAAGGATAAACTTTAACTAATATATATATATATATATATATATATATATATATATATATATATATTAAGTTGACTATAGTTATACCCCAAAACCAGATCTCCCGACGAATACGCGGTGAAACAACACAATTTAACTAATGGAAAACAACTCACAATTATGGAAGATTACAATCCAAAATAAAACGTTGGGTGTGGACTTTAGCATATTTGTGTGGGTCATTTGTTTATATCAAAATAATCGTTGTCTTTCTTGAAACTAAATAAAAAACTGGTAGAATGTTTGTAGAGCTACAAAGGGAGTCCTTGTTAAAGGGTCATATTTCAAACTCGGCGATTTTTTGCAACATTAAAAAAACTTTATCATACTTAGTATATTTTGAATTTTAATGCTAGACAATACTACATTTATTTTAAAATTAATCTGTACCATTTCACGAGCAATTATTTTGTTTTAAAGGCAGTAAGAGTGGATGTAACAACTATAGGGCTATTAGTTTGTTGAGTATATCAGACGAAAGGTGTTTGGGAGAGTTTTAATCCGGAGTGTGAGTGAAAAAACGGTGGACAAGATTTGGAGTGTGTAATGTGGTTTTATGCCAAATAAATTTTGCATGGATAAGGTATTTACATTGAGACAAGTGATTGATAAATGTATGGCAGTAAGAAATACAATTTATTGTGCATTCATTATTCATTGATCTGGAGAAAACGTACGACCGTGTTAGTAGGAATAGCCTATGTTATGGAATATTATTAGAGAATATGTTATGTATGAAAAGTTAGTAAATGCAATTATGGTGGTGTATGATGGAAATAAAGTGTGTTTTATAGTGGATGTAGCTTCGAACGAATGGTTTCACATTGAACGGGGTGTAAATAAAAATATTTTTTTTATGTCTCCGCGGTTATTTAGTGTATTCATGGATAAGTGTATGAGAGATGCTTGTGAGGAGGTGGTTGTTGTACAAATGGAAAATGTGAATATGATAGTGATGTTATATGCAGATGACATATTAATGGCTTAGAATGAAAGTGGCTTTCAAAATTCATTGAAATTGTTTGAATTTGGTGACAGGCAGAATGGATATTTGTATAATGTCTTAGGTGACCTGGTGGTCTAGTGGTTAAGGTGTCAGACTTCTATGCTGGCGGCCGGGGTTCAATCCTCGGTCCCGGCAAAGATTTATCTGATTACCAGACCCCTCCTTCACCTCTGACAAGACATCTTGTGAATGTGAGGAATGCCAGGTCTCCACCGTGGTTCGGATTCCACGTTAAACTGTAGGTCCTCCATTTCATCTCACAATCACCCTAACATTACACATTAGCGTAAGTGCGTATAACCCGAGCGGGTAGTAAGACGCGGTGCTAATAATAATAATGTATAATGTCTTAAAAACCAAGGCGACAGTTTTTGATAATTCCGGATCAGGAAATGGTTGTCAGTTTAGTATAAATGGAAAATTGTTATAAAAAGCGAGTGATTTTGTGTAACTGGGCTGAATGTTCTGTAAAAATGGAAGGCTGGATGGTGAAATCGACAGATGAGAGAATACATCTCGGGGAATAGTTGGATATATGTGGACTATCACGAAGAATGAAGTAGTATCGAAAGAGGAAGAGATGGCAGTGTATATAATTGTATTATTACCAACATTTATTTATGGATGTGAAGAGTGAATTTTTCAGGAGAAACACAAGAGCAAGGTGAATGCGGTTGAAATGAGATAACTAAGAAATGTACGCGGAAACACCCGCATTGAAAGAGTAAGGAATGGGTGCTGAAGAAGTTTGAAAGGAAAACCAATAGGTCAGTGTGAAATAAGCGTTGTTTTGGGGTTTTGAGAGGATGAGTTTGAATAGTGTGTCGAAGCGAATAAATCAAGGTAGAATGTGTGGGGAATTTGAAAAAAGAGAAACATTGGTAGTTTTAAAAATTAAGTGCCATGTATGATTTAGTGTATGTATGTTATTTAAGCTAAACGAGTATGCTTGGATAGGAAAATGTGGAGACATTTAGTGAGGATGGATTAAGTACGGAGTTGTACAAATATTGAGATATTTTGGTTTGATGTAAGCTATTCTTTAACATATAATAATAATTATTAAATCAGTATTGTGTAGTTTTGAAATAAAATTGTTAGTAAATAAAGCAAAATTTATTGAAAATCCACAACCCAGCAAATAACTATTATTTTCTTGTTAAGAATATTGCTAAAGTCGTAATATTATTTTATATTCACTATTATCATCATCAAATAAAATGATAAATATTAAATATAACATACATTTTAATATATTTCCGTGTTTTTGGTGTGATATAATTATTGTATTTGAGGGAAACGACAAGTTGGTTAAATATACTAGTGGTTGTTGGTGGAGCTATAAGTAAAATTAATTAATTCTCGAGGTTAATTCTGAGGGCTGTTAAAATGATTGATAAAATATAATATTAAAGTTATTTTTGATAGCTTGGAATTTCCTAAATAATACGGATAGATTCAATAACGTTTGATTTTTACATTAAATTATGCAACTTCATAAAACAACAAATTATTACTTTAAAATATTCCATGAAGATTTAAAAAAAATATATAAATATATTTTTTATTCAGAGTTCTGTTCCATTAAAGAGGGATCTTCTCTAAATACGGGCGTTGACTATTATTCTGTTCTGAATTGTACCCCCGCACCCCCATTCGTTGATGAATGTAGAACATCCCTCCTTGAATCGAAATATCGACTTTCTCTTTCGTTTCCATTCAACACTTGAGTGTGCAAGTACTTTACTTGGAGAGGAACTCGATGAGACCAGCGAGGCTCGTGGAGACATCAATATCTTTTATAATACCGCGTATTGTGAGCTACATCGACAAAAATTTAACAAGGCCTTCGTGTGCTGCCAGCTTGGCTTTCGTGACTGCTTTCAAAACAAATAAAATAACCCTTTTCTTTGAAAAAACTTACAAGTAAATATAGTTCAGGGTATACTTAAGGTGTCATAGTCAGTGTTGCGGTTAATGGGAACAAAAATCGCTTTGGGTTTTTCCTTACCACGTCCTACTATTCATCTGGACCATCTAATTTAACTAAATTAAGGTAGAATAGAAGGGGACGCTAGAAACGGCCAGTGTTTTTCAATATTTATGAAAAACTTTTTTTTTGGCCAAAATAAATTATTGCTCCAGTACAAACATAGAATTCAATTTTATTAACATATTGATATCAACATTTCCTGAATATCTGTCATGAGCATTATCTAACAAACTTTTTAAATAAAGATAATAAAGTTGTCATTAAATTCTAGAACAACCTTGCCAGATATTTAATAAATTTTGAGGTCAGAATGTGAATAAAATTAAAATATGTGTTTGTATTGGAGAAATATTTTATTTAGTTTTGGACAAAAAAAAAAATTGTTTGCCATAAAACTCCAAAAAACACTGAATTTTTCTCACGACCCCTTCCATCACACCTTAATAGGGTAGAAATAAGGAAGGTATTTATATTTTGTTTGCACTTAGATTTACTACCCATTCGGGTTACACAAATATATATATATATATATATATTAAATACGCTAATGTGTTATGGATGAAGAAAGCTAAATTTAGAATAAGCGTCATTCCCATGGAGAGTGAGTGGAAAAACATATAGGAAAAAACTTCTAAAGTACATCCAACTAGGATTCAAACCTCGATCTTCCCATTATTGTCATTCAAGTATATGGTGAAAGTTACGCCTTAGACCATTATAGCACAACAGTGGGTGAGGAAAGTATATTCGAATAGGGAATTGCAACCTTATTTGTGGGAAGTGTAGAAAACCATTTAGGAAAACAGCCCTTAATTACAGCCTTCCCGTGTAAGAACCACGATCTCCCTATCATGAGTCTAACATCGTAAATGAGCCATCCATTTATATTCAAAAGGTGTTTTATATGCTTATATTAAATTGGCCTACTAAGAAAAATTTAATATACAGGATGTTTGGAAATTCACAACTCAGACTGCACATGTAGCTTGTTTGAACCAAAAATAATACAAAATACCTATACACGTACATCCGGTAAGCTATATTAATATTATAAATATGTGTTCAAAGTTTCGGTGTACAGTGCCAGGAGAGCAAAGCTGTGAAAGCATGTGTGTACAACAGGTTGCATAGGAGAAAGTTACGTGGCACTACAGGCCTCGACATCTTGGAGCACGGTAGCAGAAAATACAACTAATAGTAAACAACAGACCAGTCAATATAGAAATGCGAATAGGCTCTGAGAGTCATCATTAACGGTCCTAAATTACAGAAAGTGTTTGCCATTATTACATTTACAGTGCAGCACGCCTAACTCCTATGCAACTTGTTTTACAAACATGCTTGACAGATTTGCTCTCCAAGCTCTACGCCGTAACTTTTAACACAATTTAATAGTATTAGCATAGTTTTCCGGATGTAAGTGTTCAGCAATTTTGTATTACTTTTGGTCCAAAGAAGCTACATATGCAATTTGGGCAAAGAGTTTCAGAGCACCATGTATATATATATATGTATCTTTCTTTAGTAACAATTTTAACGTACACATTTCCACGTCTAATCTGGCATCACCTTCCTTATAGTCTAGCTACAACATGAGTACGCATTCTGAGAAAAACTAAGTTGCGTCTTGAACTCCGTTTATATTTCATCGAAAAAAGTTGAAGTGTTGAGAGAAAAGCTGGTAATTACTATATTAATCATTAATGTATTTTACCCCCCCTAACCCACCCCATATTTTTTTTGAAACTAGATTATATTTCTCAGTCTTATAAATATTTACATCAAATTGGTTAGAACATTATCGGATGTCTCTCATAAATTTATTTGTTAAATTTCTGGACCTGTTATTATGTACTACTCTCTAAATGTATTTCAAAACTCATCTATGTATTTCTTATCAAATAAATTCGTATGTTCCAACTCTAATGGTGCATATCCATAAAACTATTTTAAATGAAGCTTCATCAAAGTATTGATATATTTCTAAAATAAAAAAAAAGCAGCGAAATTCTTACTACCACGATAATGTATTAAAATAAATCATTGTCTGAATTCAACTTTATTCTCAAGAGATTACATCAGTTTCCTGTGTATAATAAACTGAAAATTAATGTTTCTTAACTTTAGATCCTTTTCAAATTTAACCTTCGGCACTTACTTTATTGTTATTACAAACTTTTTAACAATGAAAGAGTTTTACGTAGCTATTCCATATATCCTGTCAGTATTGAGATCATGACAATACACAAAGATTATAAGAAGCAGCATTCAGAAATAATTAAGTGCAAAGTTTGGTTTATGAACTCGGTATTGTGTTGGTTCAACCAATGAAAAGTGAACCTTGGTGGTCTTGGGGTAAAGTGCTCCCCTAACAGCCCGGTGTTACAGGTTAAAATCTAGCCAATGTCAAAGAATTTTTATTGGGTGATGATAATTCTTAGCACAACTTTTTTCGAAGGGGAAGTCAAGCCGTTGGCCCCCATGTTGATTGCGGAATGTAAAAAATGTCCTTGAGGTTATGTGAAAATATCTTTCTAGTCAAAATTTGTTTACTCTTTCTCACTCACTCTTAGAAATCCAGTGCGGGAACAGGAAACTACCTCACTTTCAAGATTTTTTTAGTATGATATGTGCTTTCTCCCAGATGGTACTGGAATTAATAACCTGCCGGAGGGATGGCTAGCATATCAGGATACATCCTCGGGTGGACGACTCATTATTATTGAAAAATAAATGTCTACTCTTCAACGATTGGCACCTGTAATCTCGTTCCATTTGGTTTGACGGTGATGGAGAAATTGGGGCTCGAATCTAGGTCAAGTGAACTGAAGATGGTTTCTCCTCCTCTCCAACCCTAAACATTCAGTTACATTTTCAGTAAGATCTACCTTTCTCAACCCTAATCCATTATTGTAATAAAAGTACGGATAGCCCACTTCTTTGGTCAAATAGCTTAAGTTGTCACTCTCGTAATAGACGATGATGGATTTGGGTTAATAAGGATTGTGTGTATTGAAGGTAATTTTTCCTAAATGGATTACCAATCTTTCTCCCAGAAAATGCAGATTTACTTCTTATAATTTAATATGTGTATGGCCCAAACAGATGCTTAGATGCAGTGCTAAAAAACAATATATTATCTGGACTGTTAATAAGTAGCAAAATAACCACTAAAACAACATTTTTAATTTCAATATTTTGTGCTACAGTATACTCTTAATAGTACGACCTAAACGGGACTGGCAGGGGGTTGGATTACCAAAATGTCAGATAATACGGAAACAAGGGAAGGGAAACAAATCCAAATTACTGTAAATAGAAGTGTAGAATAGATATGAAATAGAGTTTGTCAGTAATTATTCTTTTTAAGACTTGACATTTTACTTCAATTGAAAGAAACACTTTGTTTTCCTCTTTTCCCTTACTATAGTCCTCACACAGTAAAATGAGATTACTGTTAAAATGCAACACTCGATGACAGTATGAACGAGTACAATACAAACATTCATTACGGCGTGTGAACATGACTACAATCACGGAAGTATGCGACGAACTCACTGGCAGAGAAACGATTGTAGTGGGAGAATAATATTATGTATGCGGATAGTGTACAACGATGTGAATTGCACGTTATGAGGATATGTCGGATAGCCGAAAGTCGGGTTATCGAGACTCTACTGTATTTGTGAAACAAATATTTTAAACTATTCAGCTTTTTATTTCTACACCGTGAATTAGAACCCGTTCAAGTTTTACGTATTCATTAATTAAAATACTGGAGTAGGAAATTGATAGGTAGAAGTTAAGGGGATTTGGGAAAACCGTGTATAAAAATTACTAAATAGACCTGATTGGAATACAAACCCCGATCTCCCTTGTCAGCGGAAATCCAATCCTTCACGATTGTGATGCGTTAGAGCACGTGACAACCTATGCTGGTTATTCGGCTTTATAGCAAGCTCTAAAAGCTTGAGTAGTTAAATTAATAAAATCCTTTAACATCTTAGTTATTCTATATCATTTTTTTATAAACCTTTTTAAGACTACTTTAGGAAACTAGTTCGATTATTTTGTATAAAGTATTAAAAAACATATTTATCATGATCCTTAAAAATTGGGCATCGGTTTAAAACAGCCCAACAATAATTATAATAATTAAAACAAAATAGATAAATCCCCCTAAAAGTGCTTAACTAAACAACCACTAAATTAAATAACAACAAAAAATTATGGCATAGTTAAATTAGAAGTCATATACTGAAAATTGAAAAAGAACACCTGGATATGGAAATCGAGCTCGGTAACTTTGTCTTAGAACGCCACTTCTCTAACTAAGATCTACTAAGACAAAAGTCCCGTGTTCAATTCCCGTGTCTAGGTGTCATTTTTCAATTTTCATAATATGATATCTGTGTGGAGTGATCCCTTACTAAATGCATCGGCTATTCGATTCTTAGATTAGAAGTGTTTACAAGAAGAAGTAAAATATCATTGACATTGTGTTGGTACCCCATATCCACCCTACCTTAGTAATACCTTCATCTCCTAGCTTGCCCTTTTGGTGGTCTCCCTTTCCTCCAGGTGCACAAGTGTCCTCAGTGGCAACAGGTTTGACATTCTCTGGCGCGATAGTTGACGACAGCAACAGGTCTTCGCGTTCCGTAAAACGCCACCTGTCAGCTGACGACCAGTCTATCACGTGAAGATGGAGGTGTATCGTCTCCCTACCCAAGTCTTTATAGAGAGATTCGTCGGTCGTTTTCTAGTAAGGTGACACAGTTTTACTTTCATTTGATACCTAGGAGAGAGAGGTATTGTGATAGTCAAAAAATGAAGCTTTAGGTTTGGATAAATGTCGACGTTTCATGATCTCATGAAACCAAAATGTTGTCTTCTCAATTCCGACAGTCTGTACAACGGGTTAGAGCCGAAAATATTTCACTGATTGGGCTAAAGAATTATATTTAAGGTTTTAATAAAGCCTCCCCCCTTCCCCAAAGAGTTTTTGGAATCAGATATCTATCCCTAAATACAAGGGTCGTTTAAAAAGAGGAAAAAAATATTTTTTTCTTCTAAATACACTCTAGATATAAAATTAAATCAAAATCATTAGACATTGTATATTATTATAAACAAGATGGAAATTTTTATTTTCTCATTAAAATGATTTTGAGGATACTCTACATGTGGGCAATTTTCCAATTTTAGTAATTTCTCCTCAACTATTTGAGATAAAAAATAACTTATCATTGTAATGTTGTAATACTATTAGATATATTATTTGAAATATACTTTTATAGAACTAAACATTTCTGAGATATGCGTAATCAAATATGAGTACACATACTTTTAAATTCAGCTCTTTAAATTTAATATAATTCTTACGTTCTTTGGTGTACAAAGATATTTCTATTTTATCAATTTGTCTGTATTATTGTTCCTAGTTCATAATGTTATATAGTAAGTAGCAGTGCATATTATTTTGTTTATGGTCTTTGGTGTAATGTTTCTACAAAAATATATATAACTATCTTGATTTAAAAATGTATAAATGTCTATTTTAGGATAAAAGAGGGAGAAATTCTGTGCAGTGCACCGTAAATTATTTTTATTATTATTTTGTTATTTTTTCGGGGGATAGGGGATCTAATATATTTATATTTCTTCTTTGTTTGTCATTTCTTCCAACATTCAATTTATAACTCAAGATTCGAAGGTAAAATTAAGATTCCTATTCATAAAATGGCGTATTGGACCCATCTCTGATGCTAACTAAACCAAAACAACGTTTTTGTGAGCATTACAAAATGTTGGTCGTTATTCCATTAATTTTAACTTGATAAATTAGCGCTGCTGTGGGGATACGAATCATCTGGGTGGATGCCCCTTCCCGGTCTCCGTGGCCCAATGGCCAGGAAGATTGAGTGTCGAGTGATTCACTTCCAGGCGGATTTACAATCTGTGTACAGGCCAATGGTTATAGCCAGATAGTAGAGTCTCTAGTCTGCGTTAGAGATCCTGTTTTATACTAGGACGGAAGATAACGCAAGAAAAAGGCAGTTTTTTTTATGGAAAAACCCTTTTTTTAGCCAAAATAAAAAAAATATTGCTTCAGTATGAACATAGAATTTAAAAAAAAATCACATGTTGACTTCAAAATTTCTTAAATATCTATCAAGGGTGTTCTGGAATTTAACTACAACTTTTTCTCTTAATTTAAAAAAAACATTGTTAGATATTTCCACCATACTTATGACAGATTTTCAACAACTGTTGATATCAACATGCGAAGAAAATTAAACTTTATATTTGTGCTGGAGCCATATTTTATTTATTTTGGCCAAAATATATTTTGCCATAAAAACTGCAAAATTACTAACCCTTCGGGTGCGCACGTCCCCTTCCATCCCACCTTAAGTGTCATGTCTTAAGTAAAGCTACAATAATATTTTTACAGGAAGATTCTTTTATAAAACACATACCTACTTTTATTTTGTGGCTAACATTGATATAACATTTTACAATATTATTAATATAAAATAAAGCAACGCTAAACAACTAAGTAGATATAAAAAGTGAGACTGGAGGGATGAATGATTATAGTTATGAAAAGACCTATCTGAAACATATTTGAATATATTTAAAATTGACTACTTGGACACAGAGATCGAACCCGAAACATTTAGGTTAGCGTGTAAATGATCTACCACTGATCTACCAAGGAATCACACAGTACTTAGGGTCAACCTTGACTCAGATCTTAAGGCAGATTCTGTGATGGACATTGTATTATATCATTGCTATTTTATATGTATTTATAACATCTATCAAGAGTGACAACTGCATATATAACATAATTTATCGTATGAATATGTGAAAATAGGTACACTAGCTTTTATAACTGTCAGATAAGGTTATTCCTATTAAAATTGAATCACATTATCAGTCACTTTCTGAATTACAGATCTGATCCAATAGCGCTTAGGTATACCCCAATTTTCTCCCGAATGGATAAATCTGACATTTAGAAAAATATACTAATATGTTTTCACTTATTCATACGTAAAGTCCCATGAGGTTCATTTGTCACTTTTGGTAGATATTATTAATATCTATTAAATAAAATTATTTGTAGTAATAATATTATTAATATCTATGAAATAAGATTATTAGTAGTAATAATATTACTATTATAAATAATAATAATAATAATGTAAATTTACAATTTACTTTTATAGTACTGGCCAACAGTCATAAGACCTATAACAGGTCAGCACTGAAAATTACACAATTACCTTATAAATAATAATAATAATAATAATAATAATAATATAGTAAACTGATAGAAATGTTGACCCTAAAATATTTTTGTATATTTTAAAGGCGCTCAAAATGTCCATTCAATCAATTTATACTTACCCTAATTGAAGATAATTGTGACAGCTATATATACATATATATATATATATATATATATATATATATATATATATATATATATATATATATAT